>JAMPIV010022919.1:0-163469 GCA_024509875.1 Oreohelix idahoensis
ATGTATTCGCCCGACGATAAGGTCTGTAATAGGATTCGGGAGCATACATGCGTGGACATGTCCCGTAAAAAATGGAGTGGCTATGTGGACGATAGCAGTCGGGAAATTTTCAACTGCCCCCCAAATGTCACACATTTTTCATCACATTCACCAGTGGCACAGGAAGAAATGTATCAGAGACTGCCTAACCCCAACGGTTGTGCATCCAGAATCAAAGAGAACTGAGACTGGATTATTATTAACAAACCCCTTATGTAAAGTAAGAGTCCCTCTTCCGTCATGCGCAGCTAAGGCAGGAAGAGTGGGTAGAGGATGACCGCAACTCAAGGTAGTTATCGCTGTAGGTTGAAACAAAATTGTGCACTCCGGGCACTGAGATGCTTTCTCGAAATCGAAAGCAGAGCAAGCAGTAGCATTAGAGACACTATTATTATTGTTACGTTGATCATTAACAGCCTGGGGCTCTTGTTGAGCAGAGTTAGCATGGCAATACGATCTATTATTTGGAGATTACCGTCATATCGCGATCTATCGCGACTATTATCTCTATTGGGAGCATTGTTATTTGCTCTATTAAAACTAATGTTCTGATTTGAACCCAAGTTAGCATAGTTGCGATTGTTATTTCCCTTTGATCAAAATTTCTATTAGGTGAATTTTGTTATCTTCGAGAACAATTATTGTAGGGTTGATAATCTCTATTGTAGTTACCCCTTCCAAAAATTTCCATAATTGTTGGTATTAAAATGTTGAGGACCGTTAAATTGTCTCCGGTTTCTTGAAGAAGAGAATCACTACGTGATGGACTCCTTTGGTTCTTTCGTCTAAACTTACGATTATACCCTCCTACCAAAATTGCGTTCAGCACTTTGAGATCTACGTCGCAAATTAGGACCATATGGTATTGCTGAAGCTACGGGTAAAACCTTCTTTGACTTGAAATTTGTGAACCGTCAACATTTGGATGTGCCGTGACGTATTGACGACAGTATTGTTCCACATCTTTTCAAGTTTATAGGCTTTCGCTCATGTAGAAAGGAAAGAAAAGATTCACTAACCGACGACATGACTTTGTCACGAAGCAATAAGTCCATAAAGGCTTCATAAGTGTGTTCAGTTTTTGAAAGTTCAACCCAACGTGAAAACGTAAGGCGAATATTTGCTATAAAGTCTGAAAAATCTTTCCCTGTCTCCGGCAATAGAGACTTAAAGCGTAGGCGATAACCTTCTTCATCCAGTTGGTATTTTTTTTAATAAGGCCGCTCTGACAACATCATAGTTACTCTTGTCAGGACCCTCCAACATACTTATAGTATTCAAAGCTTCACCCTTAAGTATATCCATAAGTCGTGCACAATATTCCGACTTGTCTATCTTATGAGATTCGCATGAAAGTTCAAATCTATTTAGATCGAATGAAATATCGTCGCAGGCAGGGTTGAAAGCAGGCAATATAATTTTATAAGAATTAGTATTTGCCTTATTAGAAGTTGTTTGATTGTTTGTCTCATTTTGTGTATTACCAATATTCACTGCCTGTATTCTCTCCAGCTCTATCTTTTCCTCATGCAGTCTCATATTTTCTTCAGCCTGCATCTGCATCTGCAATTTTCTTTTTTCAGCCTCTAATTTATGTTTCTCAATTTCCATTTTCTGTTTTTCAGCCTCCATTTGCTGTTGAATTTTTCTCTCTTCGGCCTCTAATTTCTGTTTTCTCTCTTCGTCTTCTAATTTCTGTTTTCTCTCTTTAGCTTCTAATTTCTGTTTTTCCATTTCCATTTGAAATTTTCTCTCTTCTGCCTGCATCTGCAATCTCCTATCTTCAGCTTCCATTTTCTGTTTCTTTTCTTCAGACTTCTGCGCCTTGGCATATTCGACAAGTGCGAATTATTTTACTTCCTCAGTAGTCATACCAAGGGATTTCCCTTGTGTAATGAAATAATCTAAACTAGACATTATATCTAATTATATGATATAGATAACTTATGTAAATATATTCCTGGAGAAAACTCTCTTTATCCCAACTCAGTGGGTGACAAGTCCCTGCTCAAGAACTTGTACAAATACCTTTAACTATAAATAGTGTGGTTAATTATCTATTAATTATACATTTTTTTTTTCGTACGCCCGCTAATACTCGAGGCGAAATCTCAGGTTTTTATTTTTATGTCTAACCTGACATTGATTTTACGTGAGTATCCCTTTTTCTTGTACAGAGACAGGTGTCCCTCGCCATTCAGGCAAATACTCTCCGATTTCGGAGGTACCCATTAGAGCTGGGTCGGCTCAGGAGCCGCCAATCCCTGGTCAACGACACTCCTTCAAATGTCCTCGCCAGGTCTCGAGTTAATCCAGTCCAAATCCCAGTCGACGAAAAGTCCTCAAATGCCGCCGCCCAGGTTTGATCCTGGATCACCCGGTCGCCAGAGCGGTGTGGTAACCACTACGCTAGCGCGGCTCCCTTATACATTATAATATTGACAGTGCATGACAAAATAGAGAATACAAACAAGAGTGACAAAGACAAGATATAAAGCACAAATGAATACGTTCGCAGGAATCAACTAAAGTAAGAAAGCAGAAATAAAGAAAAAATATTGCAAAGCTTGCAATGACAGCTGCGAATATAATGACAAGACAAGCGACAGCACAGTGTATAAACGAAAAGTTTGTATATAACTCAAAGATAGAAAGGGGAGGAAGACATTCACAAACAAATTAATCAAAAAACTAAGGTACGGAGAAAAAATATAACGACAACAACACTGAGACGTTTCGTCACACCTAAACAATGATATCACAGATTACCAAACACAGTGTACTGAAATACGTCAGCAAAAAGTTCGCTGGAAATTTCCACTGTGGGAAATCCGCAAGAATGTCTCTTCAGAATGCTTACGAAGGCCCTCGGTGAAGTGGGATATATACTACCGTAAGTCTCCACCCAACCAAACCCGCAGAAATATGAAACATATAACATAGATAACAAGGCCTTTGTTATCTATGTTGTAAAAATATTGTATGTATATATATATATAATATATATAATATATATATATATATATATATATATAATATATATATATATATATATATATATATATTATATTATATATTGTCTACCTATTGTAAAGTATATTGTATAAAAACAAACAACACAATACATCAACACAAAAAACCCCACACACTACCAGCTGCACCACAACACACAGCAATTAAAATACCTACACACCCACCATTATTGAGCTAATATATTGCTATATAAAAGTCAGCGCCACCACCGGAATCGATCGGAGTATTTTGTTATATAAAAAGTCCGCGCCACCACCAGAATACGACCCGTAAAGTACATGACATACTACTTGCAGACCCAAGTAGAACAGTCCCAACTAAGATGGTTTGGCCATGTCTGCAGAATGGGAGAAGATCGGCTACCACGACAAGCATGGGAAACAAAGAGCCAGGGATCCAGACCCCCAGGACGACCCAGAGTCCGCTGGGAGGACAACATTATACAATCTTTGAAGGACCGAGGACTAAAATGGAACCAGGCCAGGAGGAAGACAGCCGATAGGATCGTCTGGCGCTCTCTCTTCCAAATCTCTTCCAAACCTCTACACCTCATGGTAGAAGGGGAACGACTAAGTAAGTAAGTAAAGTCGAATCTCTCTCTCTCTCTCTCTCTCTCTCTCTCTCTCTCTCTCTCTCTCTTTCTCTCCATAATTAATACTTAAAGTGCATGGGTGAATAAAAGGATACAGAATGCAAGATGAGAGAGAGGAAGGGCATAATGTTAAGACGGGCCTGCGTGCCCAATTCTTAACCTTTGAAAATAAAGTTCGTTCGTTTTCTCTCTCTCCATCTGTCTGTCTCTCTCTCTCTCTCTCTCTCTCTCTTTCTCTCTCTCTCTCTCTCTCTCTCTCTCTCGCCAGATGAAACTACGGTACCAAAATCACATGACCAACCCCAGTACTTTGGTTTGGTTTTAAGGAATATCTTCATTGCTCACGGACAACTCTAACAGTGCTCCGATCTCCTCCCTTAGATCACACAAGGAGGAACTCAGCACAGTGCACGAACTCCGTAGCACCTGCGAGAATCCCAGTGAGTGTATATAGGAATCACACATTCTATAAATATTTTTTTTTTGGTAGGTAGGTTTCTAATTTTTAAACTTTTCCAGGGCAGAGGACGTGTGGCCTACTCTTTACGATTTCCTACTGCCGTGGGATTTGTAACGTGCGCAACGTGCACACAGGACCTCCTGTTTTTTCGTCCTTATCCGAGAAGGTTATACAAACTCTTTGATATACCAACAACCTGAGGTTGATCACTGTTTTTGTTTTTCAACATAATCAAATTGACGTATGAAAGTGTACGAAGAATAAGATGAATCTGTAGAGGTATGAAAGAATCTGCGGCGGACATAATTATATATTCATCACGAAGTTGGCCATTCATAAAGTGTTAGTGTATCAGGGATTTACTTCTAGCCACGGTCAAATGTAATTGAAATGGGATGGCAAGATCACCAATAGGGAACTGATGACAAGAAACGGACAAGTGCTAGTCGAACGAGATACGATAAGAAGACGTTGGTCATGGATATCATACACACTGAGGATAGCATTACAAGGCAGACCTTGTTCTGGAATCCCCAGGATAAGAGAGGTAGAGGGAGACCAAGTAACGCATGGAGAAGAGAACTGAAGGCATACAAGAATGGGATGAAGAAGACCTTGAGCGATGGCACGTGACAGGAAGACTTAGCGTAACTGTTTTAAAGGCCAATGCTCCTTGGGAGCCGAATGGTGATGAATGAATGACGGTTAAATGTGCAAGTCCTCATTTATATTTCTCTCGTGAACTCGTCTTGAAATCTTATGATCGTAGTGTAATCTTGTTTATCCTGTTGTTCAACTCTTGTCTGCTCTTTACTTCTCTCATGAACTCGTCTAGAAATCTTATGATCATAGTGTAATCTTGTTTATCCTGTTGTTTAACTCTTGTCTGCTCTTTACTTCTCTCATGAACTCGTCTAAAAATCTTATGATCATAGTGTAATCTTGTTTTTCCTGTTGTTCAACTCTTGTCTGCTCTTTACTTCTCTCGTGAACTCGTCTAGAAATCTTATGATCATAGTGTAATCTTGTTTATCCTGTTGTTTCGACTCTTGTCTGCTCTTTACTTCTCTCGTGAACTCGTCTAGAAATCTTATGATCATAGTGTAATCTTGTTTATCCTGTTGTTTAACTCTTGTCTGCTCTTTACTTCTCTCATGAACTCGTCTAAAAATCTTATGATCATTGTTACGACATGGTTTATGATGTTAGCCACTATTATTGTGAGCACTTTTAAAGTTACGCGTTAAGGGGTTGAGATGCTATAAATATATATTATGTTTCGCGCTTCACTGTATTTTATTGAACAGTTGAAAAAAAAAAATGAAAAAAACACACACCCACACAAATAGTAATACGTCTTACAAGGAGAAGGACAAGAAAAACCTACGTTGCGGCCACAAGGTCTTCGTCAGGGACAGACAAACAAGAGACAGGAGGGAAAGAAAATGAGAATTAAGTAGAGAACATGAAACTATAAAAATAAGAGAAAAAAACTCCCTTAATATTAAGTCTAGTCACATGTGAAGCAAGATGGCTGCCACTAAACCGGAAAGAGGAAGTTGATAGTACATATTTTATTGAACGCGAATTGGTATAGTTGTCTAGGATTATGATGACATGTTACGTTGGTATGTTAACACATGACAACGTTATATTTTGACCCTTCAGACTCCGAACTTTGTACAAGTCGGAAGTATTCTTCATTCCTCTCAGTATAGAATGTATTGCGCTGAAGTCCTTTTTGAAGATAAGCTACGGGGTCAGCTATCTTGCTTTATGAATACAATGTGGAGTATTCTTATCGATGATTAAGTTTCTTGAACGAGAATAAAAGGGAGTATAAATTTATGATTATCAGAATCATTATCTTCACCAAACCTATGGCTGTTCATTACCAGATTATCGACATACGACATCGCGTGTAAACAGTCAGACATTTTGAAGACAGAGCAAGTAATATATATGAGACTGTAATGGACTGCGCAGAATCTGATGTAACTATTTGATGCAATGAATTCAACTTATTTTTTTTATTTTTTATATTAATGAAGATAAACAGAAATCCCGTTCAACCTCTGATGGGTTATAATTAGGATATATATTGTTTTCAATTTCAAATAATATGAACAACTGCCGACATGAGAAAGTGGCATCACATTTGAAAATAGGGATACTCACAATTGTGCTTAGGCCTATACGTTAAATAGAAAAATAAAAAAACAAACAAACAAAATCAAGAAGAAACTATGAACAAGAATAATATTAAAATGGAGGGTTGTATAGGCCTGGTGGTTCTAGTTATATAACGGACTTTACCAGATATTTAATTGCCTTTCATCTGTTTAAAGTCACATGCATTGTAAGAACAGCATCAGACCTTCACATTCCCAGCCACTATATATTAACATGTGTTCGTGTTAAATATTGTTTGACTATATTATGCAGTTCCCTAGGTCTGTCTATTCTCAACACCTCCTCTATATTTATAGGTAAGTTGGATGCCTGCAAATAATCCAATATTGGTATTCTTATTTGGTCATACCTCTTACACTTTAACAAGAAAATGTCATGCCCTGCTGATGTATTTGTTTTGTCCTTTATTGTATTTTCAACTTCTTCCATTGTAATATCTGCATTTAAATATGATAAATCTTCAGTATTGATGATCAAGGGAAAATCAGGAATACGAATAGAGAAAAGGAAAGACAGAAGATACAAGCTTCAAAGGAAACAATTAAGAAAAAAGGAAGATGTCAGAGTAAAATGATAGAGAAAACCAATAATCTGAACATTGATTCAAAGAATAAGGGTGTTGAGAACCTTATGAAAGACCAACTAATCAATAGGCCTACTCATAAAGTTGAACAAAACCTCCCAAGATTAAGGATTTTTCAAATCAGTGGCAATGTGGTAAGTATTAGAGCATTACCAGACAGTAAGGTCATCAATGTACTAGAAACAGTTATAGATAAAGGGTCAATAACACACATAAAAAGAACAAATTTTGGCATAATACTCACAATGAACATGACTGAGAAGTCAAAAGCTTTAATAAAACAAATTGAAGTAAGTCCTCTTCAAGTAGAATTGGCACACAGCATTAAAGCTAGGCTTGAATTAGTCAAAGAAACCAGGAAATGTGTAATTAAAGGAATACATGTAACAGTTCCAGAGGAAGAAATAAGAACTAGACTACAAACAGAAAATCCAAAATATAGGATTCTTAAACTGGAAAGGATATCACAACAATTAGGAACTTCAACTGTAATAATAGTTACATTAGAAGGGCGAGAAATACCATCACATTTCTTCAGTGGCAGTACTACAATCAAAACAGAA
Organism: Oreohelix idahoensis; assembly: GCA_024509875.1. Classification (NCBI taxonomy): domain Eukaryota; kingdom Metazoa; phylum Mollusca; class Gastropoda; order Stylommatophora; family Oreohelicidae; genus Oreohelix; species Oreohelix idahoensis. The sequence continues at coordinate 7,464 of JAMPIV010022919.1, forward strand.
GCTTACATACCACCAGTCATTCAATGCTCAAAATGCCAGAAATTTGGCCACACCAAAAGAACATGTAGAAGTAAGCCTAAATGTCGATATTGTGCAGGGAACACACTTATGATCACTGCAAATTAGTAGAAGATGATAAAGATTACAGAACAAGAAATAAAAACAGAAAATGTGCAAATTGTCTAGGAAACCACAGTGCACGTTTCCTTGGATGTCCACATTACCAACAAACAAAACTTGCTCTAATAAAATCAGTCAATACTAACACACCATTTAAAGTAGCACTACAACAACATCAATCATCAGTTGCTACATCTACAACTCCGACACCAAGAGAAATCCCAGTCAGAACCAGAAATGTGGAAATAACCCAAAAGAAAAATAAAGTCCAAAAAATACTGACAAAAGATAGCAATCTACCAGAAGAAAATGAATTCAACTAACTTGTATGCCATAATAAATATGTACTGTTTTTGTGGACTCAAAGAAATCGCATCGTTGTTGCTTCAATCCAATTGAATTGGTCATATTACTCATCATTCGCGAAAACATCAAATCAGCACAAATGGATCGATTAAGGACAACTTGAAGATCAGGTAAGAAGCACACGGAATAATAATAAAAAGACCACTATTCAACAAAATTTGCAAAGGATCAATAAAGCCGAAATCAACAAAAATGGTGGCTGTTGATGTAGTCATTATGTACATAATGTTTCGATGTTTAGTTTGTTTCCCACTAGAGTTACTTGCCCTTATGCTAACTCTTCTGTTTCCCTTCTTACTACTTCCTGCTTCTAAGATGGCCGATTAAATATGTCGTTATGTATACCGTGTGTTCCGGCTTAGTGATTATGCTTCATAATATGTAATGTATGACAGCCAGCCACGTCTCATTATATTTAGCAACATTTACTATATAAAACAGTAAAGATCAACATGGTGACAGCGGTGTTTATTTCTACAGAATTCGAACTATTCTGCTGACACGTGTGCTGACGTCATAGACTGGTAATTTATTGCTTGCATACCATTGTTAGACATTTCGTCATGGCAGAACGGCCCATGTTTCGGTTACCACACTGCCTAGACATAAATAACGTCGAACCAGACACATTTCGTAAATGGAGACGACAGTTAGAACTATACATGCATGCAACAGAGGTGGCCTCTAAACCTGATCCTATTCGGGCGGCCATCATCCTACACTGTGCTGGACCTCAAGCTGTTGAAGTTTTTGATCAACTTGAAGAGGAAGGAGACCACTCTAATCCTACTAAAATTCTCGATTTGCTCCAGAACCACTGCAGCCCACGAAGCAATGAAGTATTACATACGTTCAGATTCTGGAACACACCTCTTCAAGAACCTTTTAATTCCTTCGTAACTGAGCTGAGAACTAAGGCAGATTTGTGCAACTTTAACGACAAGGATCGTATGATAAGAGACAAAATTGTCTTTACTGTTAACAAAAGGTTACAAGAGAAGCTCTTGAGAGAAGCTGACCTCGATCTAAAGAAAACCATTAATATATGCAGAGTCTTCGAGCAAACTGGAAACTACATAAGAGAGATGAGTAATACAGTACAACTTTCTGAAGCATGGGTTGAAAAGGTACAGAAAAAAATCCCTCAACCATAAACCTCCCAAGAGAGACACTGGGCATGCTGCTGGTAAAGCCTGTCAAAGTAACACTGACAATGGGTACTTTGAACCTAGAAAGGAGTGTCATTACTGCGGACAGAAGCATCTATTGATTAAGAAAAAGTGTCCTGCATGGGGGAAGTTTTGCTCAAATTGTGGGGGAAGAAACCATTTCAAAGTTAAATGCAAGAAAGTTCACACTGTTCACACAGAGTCAGTGGAAGATTCTGAAGTTTTTCTTAATTGTGTGAAGTCTAGCAAAGCTTGTACATCTGCACAACTCATTGTCAATGGAAAAATGGTAAAATTTCAGTTAGACACAGCAGCTGATGTGAATACAATCTGTCAACGCTTTGTGATGCAAGAACAATTGTTACCCACTAAACAGAGGCTGGTTATGTGGAATGGTACTAAGATGACTCCACTGGGAGAAGTTCTATTAACTGCTGAGAATCCTAAGACTGGGACAAAACACAATATAAGGTTTACTGTTGTGAAAAATAGATTCACATGTTTGCTGGGCAACAACACACTGCAGGATCTACAGTTTGTGACAGTCAACACAAACAAATTTATTGCTAAGGTGGCTACTGACAGTTTAGATAATGATCATAACTCTGATAACCATCTAGGTGTCCTGGGTGAGGCTGTGTTGCATATTGATCCTAATATTCGTCCAAAGGCACTCATGTGCAGAAAAATACCATTTTCACTTAAGAGCAAGGTAAAGTCAGAGCTTCAAAATCTAATGAACAGAGGTTTATTAATATCAGTGGAGGAACCGACCGAATTTGTTAACCAAATGGCTGTTGTTGAAAAGTCTGATGGTTCCATAAGAATATGTATTGATCCTAGACCCCTGAATGAGGCTTTGCAAAGAGAGCATTACAGATTGCCAACTTTGGATGATGTATTGCCTGAACTCAATAATGCCAAGATTTTCACAAAGCTGGATATCAAGGAAGCATTCTGGCATATCAAACTTGATGAGAAGTCTAGTAAACTTACAACAATGATTATATCTTTTGGTAGGTACAGATGGTCTAGACTACCATTTTGCTTGAATGTAAGCAGTGAAATTTTCCAGAGGCATCTAGCACAAGCTCTTGGGGGTCTTCATGGTTGCATCAATGTTGCTGATGACATAGTTATTGCAAGTTGTGGATCAAACAGACAGCAAGCTATTAAGGACCATGATCTGAAGCTTAAAGCACTGAAACATAGGTGTAAAGAGAAAGAACAATTGAATGACGCTAAAGCTCAAGAGAAGAAAGAAGAAATTACCTTCATGGGTCACCTTATTACTGCTCTAGGTGTTGAACCAGACAAGAAAAAGGTTGAGACAATACTAAACATGCCCGTTCCTAAGGACTGTAATGAGGTTCGCAGATTTTGCGGCATAATACAGTATCTAGCAAAGTTTCTCAACAATCTTTCAGAAGTTCTTCATCCAATTAGAGAACTTACACGTAAGGATACTCCCTTTATCTGGTCTGCTGAATGCAAACAAGCTTTTAAGAGAGTCAAGAAAATGATTACTTCTACTCCAGTACTCGCATACTATGAACCTGATGAATCTTTGTGTATTCAAGTTGATAGTAGCAGCTATGGACTTGGGGCTGTCCTCCTACAAAATGGTCATCCAATAGAGTTTGCTTCAAGAGTTCTAACTGAAACTGAACAACGCTGGGCTCAAATTGAGAAGGAACTCTTAGCTGTTGTATATGGTTTGGATCGCTTTTACCAGTACACTTATGGAAGGAAAGTTACAGTCATCAACGAACATAAACCTTTGGCAGCCATCGTTAAGAAACCTCTGAGTCAAATTCCTCGAAGACTGCAGAATTTACGATGCGCAGCCATCGATATGACTTTGAATTCCAATGGGTACAAGGTTCCGATCTTCTTATAGCCGATACACTGTCCAGAGTTTGTATTCATAATGTCACTTTGGATTTCTCAACTGATAGAGAGAGCAATGCAGGAGCTGATGCACCTGTAAGATTACCTGACATACCAGATGTGATGATGGAAAAGATTAAAGCTGAAACTCTAAAAGACAGCGTGCTCCAGAGGTTGAAGTCGACCATTTTGGATGGGTGGCCTAAAAGAAAGTCTGATGTACCAGCTGAGCTTGTGCCTTACTTTGACATTCGTGACACTCTGGCAACAGAACAAGGCATAATACTTAAAGGAGAGCGTATTCTTACCCCAAAAGCACTGAGGCCTGAAATCAAGCAAAAGCTATACGCTGCTCATCTTGCATTTGACAGCATGATGCGCCGGGCCAGAAGTTGTTTGTTTTGGATCGGCATGACGGCTGAGATTCGACAGATAGCTGACAGTTGTCCAGAATGTCAAGAAACGAAGGCAAGGAATACTAAAGAACCTTTAAACCAGCACTCAAGAGGTTTATCACCCTGGGAGAAAGTTGGCACTGACATCTTTATTATAGAAAGCCGATATTATTTAGTTCTGATTGACTACTTTTCCAACTTCATTGAAACAGACTTTCTACCTACAATGACAGCACAGTTAGTCATCGGGAAATTGAAGTCTCATTTTGCTCGTTATGGTGTTCCTAAAGTTATTGTATCTGACCAAGGTACTCAGTTTACGTCTGCACAGTTCAGATCATTTACTGCTAGATGGGGAATACTTCATGTTAAATCATCACCAGGTCACCATAAAGCCAATGGATTAGCTGAATCTGCTGTGAAACTCATCAAGGGTATGATGAGAAAGACTGTTCAAAATTAAACAGATGCATATGAGGCACTACTTGAACTTCGTAATACGCCAAGACAAGGGTTTGATCAAAGTCTAGCAGAAATACTGTTCAACAGGAAACTGCGTACACTGATACCTTCTGCAGTGAAACCCGTTGCATCTCACAGTAGAGTTATTGAAAGTAGAGGCAAGAGAGACAGATCAGTGAAGAAGTATTATGATAAAACTGCTCATGATCTGCCCAAGTTGTCTCACCAGCCAGTCTACTATCAAGACCCTGAACAACCAAACTGGCAACCTGGAAGGATTGATAAGAGGCTCTCTGAAAGATCTTATCTCGTTGAAGGGGAGAATGGAGGTCAATATGTCAGAAACAGAATTCATCTAAGACCTAAAAAAACACCTTTCACACCTGATCCCGAGGACCTGGAAATTGATGTCTCCTCTCCAGTTCTACCCGAGCAACAGGTTGTTTTACCAGACATGGAGAACACTAGTGAAGTGAACATTTCCAATCCTCCAGAAGTTGATCCTTCAACTCCAGCTACTTCTAGTCCTGGGAAAGCTGGCAAAGAACATTCTCTCCTACCATCTTGCCCTAAAAGACCCCAAAGAGATCGCAAGAAACCCTCTTGGATGAATGACTTTGTTCACTCATAAAGAAGGGGGGATGTTGATGTAGTTTTTATGTATATAATGTTTCGATGTTTAGTTTGTTTCCCACTAGAGTTACTTCCCCTTAAGCTAACTCTTCTGTTTCCCTTCTTACTACTTCCTGCCTCTAAGATGACCGATTAAATATGTCGTTATGTATCCCGTGTGTTCCGGCTTAGTGATTATGCTTCATAATATGTAATGTATGACAGCCAGCCACGTCTCACTATATTTAGCAACATTTACTATATAAAACAGTAAAGATCAACAGTGGCAATAATCATAGTGTAACCTTGTTTATCCTGTTGTTCAACCCTTGTCTGCTCTTTACTTCTCTCATGAACTCGTCTAGAAATCTTATGATCATAGTGTAACCTTGTTTATCCTGTTGTTCAACTCTTGTCTGCTCTTTACTTCTCTCATGAAATCGTCTAGAAATCTTATGATCATAGTGTAACCTTGTTTATCCTGTTGTTTAACTCTTGTCTGCTCTTTATTTCTCTCGGTTCACGTCATTTTCATTTCACTAAATGTTTCCCTTACCTGTCTTATTCAGGGTGTCCCTAAAGTCCTTGTGCAGTTTAAATCTTTATGATAGGAAACTCTTTACAGAGCGATAGAACAGGAAGCAATCTGGTCATCAGAAGAAGTCCCCCCGTCCGACAAGTGTTTCGGTCCGATCACTCCTTTACACTCTAAGGGGGGCGGGCCCACTTGGGTCATGACTCCCAAGCGTCTCAGCCTCCTGTTGTCTTGTATCGAAAATGAACCCATTTCACTTATGGTAGCAACTTTAAAATCCACAACTCCGCCAGCCGTGGAGGCAATTGTGAAAGTAACAAAGAGAAGACAAATTATTCTGTTCGTTCCGTCGCACATCACAATTAAGAACACATACTGACACGCCTGCGTGAAGCCGACGAGTCTAGCCGCTGCGCGATAGCCGCAATTCTGTTCCTGACACCCCTTATAGTATACATCGCCTGTCGCCACTCAGTCACAGCCCGTTCACTAGTACACCAAAAAACTCAGCGTCTTGCGGACTTAGAAAAATTCCTGGTGTTTCCTGAACCGCAGCGTTTATTGTCACGATTTCCATTGCCCATTGCGGTTGTTCCACAGCTAGCATGATGCCTTTTCGGCAGTTTCACTAAGCCTCTTCATTGCCCTTGTTCTCGATTGTCCCCTTAGCCCCAACAGTTTCAATAAATCATACACTGATGCAGCCACAAGCCCTCTTGCGCCCACTTCAACAGCCATGACCCTTGCAGTGAACTCATCATGTCTCAGATCTGCGGCCAGATCATTATACGTGGCCGCTTTGAACGAATGTTGCTCGTCTAGTCTGGATTCAAATGGCACGGTCAGTTCAATCAGTATGACCTGAAGCGTTGCTGAAGAATGAAGCACTATATCCGGCCGTCTCCGCGATTTTCTGACACTCTCTGGATATGCCCCTCGTCCAGGTAGGTCTACCGCCATCTCCCAGTCGTTTGCACAGTCAAGAAGAGATGGTAAACTGCTACCAGATTTACTCGGTTTGGGGTGTGCTGGCTTTCCTGCCCTCAGAAAGTATGTATTTGCGGTGCTCGGCCTGGGTTTGCTATTCGCCTTCATCCTTGCCAGATCTATTGTCGCAGCAAGCTCATTTAGCACTTTGTTATGGCGCCAAGTGTATCGCCCTTGCCCTAATGACACCTTATACGCTGAGAGCACGTGATCAAGTGTCTGCCTCCCCTGGCACAGGGGCACTGCTCATCCTCCGACTTTCCCCTTTTCACAAGGTTGGTGGCCGACGGCAGCAGGTCATACATTGATCTAACAACGAAGCTGAGCCTAAGAGGTGCCATATGCCATATATCATTCCATGTCAAGGACCTCTGTAGGGCTCCTTCCCATGTAGTCCATTGACCTTGTTGGACTTGCTGCACTGCTTTTCGCAACCTCTTATCATTCTCAGCTCCTCGTATCTCCTGAACTACCATGTCTCTGCGCTCCCTGCTTGATGCCTTGGACCACCAGCGGATGTCTCCATGACCAAATCCCCGTCTATTCGTTTGAGTGTATCCGATTACCTCCCTCAGTTTGAGTGACTCTTGGGCAGCATCAACAGCTTCTTCCACTCTCCACTTCCTTCCCGTTTTCAATGTGGGCTGAATGGACTTAACCACGTCATCACCTGACTCGCGTAGCATCATTGCAAGCCTTGCCTTTCCAACTTTGTACTCTTCAACAACTGACTTGAAAGGAAGCAGAAGTGTTGACTTTTTCAGTACAGTGCTACATCTGACAGACCTGGTGGTACCCCTAGCCATTTTCTCATGAACTTGTTGACCTTCTGCTCTATAGCTTATTTTATGTAATAACTTCACTTCTTTGGAAGATGTAATCAATCTGTAAAACGCAAAAGAAGGGAAGAATTTATTCAAGATTTTGCATTTTTAATTGTAAGAATGTTCACGTTCAATACATCCACCAATTTGTTGGATGTAAAGTTGAATCCGAAAGCACACCAGAAATTCGCTTTAGGAGAACTTCAAAATCGCGTTCAGCTTTGTATCCACAATAACGAACAAATTGAAAGTTAACATTCTCACAATTAAATGTGTTAAATCTTGAATACATTTCCTCTTTTTTTTCACTTTAAGGTATGTCATATCTTATATAAAGATGAAGTTATTAAAGATTCAAATTGCACAAGCACTTTAGGGACACCCTGAATAACTGACACCTTTATTTATTATCGTGTGCCGTTAAATTTATTAATGTGTTATTTTCACTGAAGAGTCTTGAGCCTGATGCTGACCGACATACTGTTAATCCCGAGTCACATTCCGGACAGAACTACCGCGTAGCTGACATGCTTTTGACCACTCCTTTTCAACGACATGGTTGTCATCCTGCAGGCATGGTGCTTTATTGTGATATTTCTGCTGCTTGACTAATTATATTTACTTTCCTTTCGCCGTTCCAGTTTACTCTTGTCGTGAAAGCGTTGTGGTGAAGCGTTGTCGTGAAACTGAAATTTTCGTTCTTGGGCCAAATGTGTCGCATTGGTAGATATGAAGGGGTGACGGTGTAGATGTCAGATTTTTGTAAAATTGTCGAAACATCTGCCGCCTCGTGATCATCCCTGAACACAAAAGAAAAACAACAATGTAATGAGCTATATAGAATGATGAACACTGTTAAGGGCGTTTTTTCTGTTGTTTCCCCATAACATAGGATTCGGGTTCAATAGTGTCTAGGGTTTCTTCAATTAATTTCAATAAAATCAACGTGAACTGTTCCTAATTAGATATACTTCACAGAACTCTTATCTTTTGACGACTTTCATTAATTTATGGACAATTCACTTGAACATTTATATATTTGTGACATAATGTGTGCGCTCTCTTCTCTTCACCGACAGTATTGAACTACAATTGTTGTGCCTACTGAATTATGTGCATTATTCTTGTTGTTAGCACTCTCTTTTCCCCTACTGTCATTGTTACACGCGTCGATGCATGACAGGGCCAGACAAGCGTATCACCCATCCCTGAGAGATTAATTGAGTCCCCAAAACTTGATAATATCACATTGACTCCAGGTAAATGCGAGCATGAAGTGTATAATTACGTCCGACTCGACAGGAAAAATGTAAGAAGTTGTAACGTAAACATTACCAAGAATTGTCGGATGTAGCAATTCCATATACGGAGGATGACTGTTTGAAATTTTCAAACGCATGAGTCATACAGAATACTGCATTCCAGAAACCGTCACAAGTAGACATCTTGGACCTTGCCACAGGAAAGAATAGAGTCAGGATTCTGAATTTTTAGGAACGAAAAACCGTATTAGAGCATCTTTGATTCACTGGAAAAGAAAACTCGCCAATATTAATAAGGAACCGGACTCCTACAGAAAGTACTCACAAGTCACAGAGTAATTCTAGAACAAGAAATAATATCCTAGACATGTGTTCGATGCATCTGTGTTAAGTTGCCAAGACTATTAATAAGAGCAAGACGTCTAAGATTTACCTAGTTACTAGGTTGGTGATACGGATTGGAAAAACCATTTGAGGTTCTACCCACATTACCAGCTGTACTAGTCAGTGGTTTGAAGCTTGAGATCGACACGTACAACCTACATCCCGTGGTGGTGAAGATCCCTGCCATGACCGAACGCACATTACCTCCAGCATCCTTTGAAGACGTGCCCTTGCCACAGAAACGAAGTGACGGGACAAGCAGCACCAATATTTCAGCAATTTGGAAGCTAAGTTTTAAGTTTAGCAGGCCACCACAAAAGTCAATATTTTCATCTCCCAAACCGAGATCTATGATGAACTATAATTTCTTATAATTACCGTTTCATATTTAGTTACATTTGTTTCAAAGTGATTGAGCATGAAATTTGTATATGTTGACTTTGACAAATTTATAGTTGAATTAATCATTACAGAGAGAAAGGCGTATGTATGATCCAGAACCTCTAGTATATATTCATTAATATATATATACATACCTATATCGAGCTAATAAAAGGAATTTCGCTGAATTAAATCAGCTAGGGGCTTTAACGAGCAAATCATATCCATCTTCACAAAAGGCGGCGGGTCAGATACAATTAACGTGCTAAGACTCATTCAGCATTGTTCTCGACTTCTGAAATATCTTGTGAAATTCCCTCGAGGTAGAAGCATCATTATCCTTCTATCTACAACTCTGCCAAGAGTAATCTTGTGCGAAGGTAGACACATTTGAAGACCAAAATTAGATACTCTAGGTTTTGGCCACTGTTGGGCCACTACTGCGGAGCAAGAGGAGGCAACCCGTGACAATATTTCACTCCATAATGTCACTAATATCAGTCTTTTTATGAACCTGCGTCCTCCATATATTCACAAACGTATAATACTATTTTCTGAGCTTGGAATATTACAGTCATAAATTTCAATCCATGTTTCTTATAGACTCTCTTGAGTGAGTAGATAATTCATAGACATTCTTCCTTCATATATTTGAGTCATAGAATACTCGATACGACTACTTTATTCATTTACGTATATATTTACAGGTAATTATAGCCACACAGTTCAGTGCTCTACAGCACACATTTTTTACGTCTTCTAATGTTCATCGATTCACTTATACGAACGTGAATAATTAATATCTATAGGAGGTTTACAAACGTTTATAGTAATGAGCAGTGCATACAGCACACAATCACACTTGATATGTATATAAAGACACGATCCAAACACTGTTTCATGAATACACATTCCGAGATATAGTGGCTATGCCACACTTCCATCAGTGGCTATAGCCACACATATCCCGACACCTCCGAACGCAATCAAAGCGTAAAGCAAACCCCCATACTCTAAGCATACGTCATGCCTAGATACATACTCTCTCGTCATACCCCTTATCTTTTGCACAATTAGTTAGGCTACGACATGCTTTGGAAAAATCCCGATAAATTTAACTTTACTAAAATCGGTTGCACACCATGAAGTGCACCTCAACAAACACTATTTACACAAATTATAACCCACATGGGGTTGAACCGGGTATCCCTTGCACACGACAAGCACCAGTTTTCAAGTGCAGGGTTCAAAAACCAAACCGAGCCCTAAATCCAGGTCTTCTACTGTAGTAATAAATGACTGGGATCCATTCTCATAAGATGGCAGAAGAACTCCTTTATCTGACTATATACTGTATCTGATACAAGATTCTGAAAAAAAATCCATAAATTATATTTCCTCTACTGGGAATCGAACCCGGTACATCTAGAACTCGAGGCGGACGCCATACCTCTTAGCCACTCCGACTCCCAGGGAAGATACTTTCTTAGTCGTCCCTCTTCTACCTTTGGTTGTAGAGGTTTACCAGAGAGAGCGCCATACTGTCCTATCCACTGTCTTCCTCCTGGCCTGGTTCCAATCTATTCCTCGGCCCTTTCAGAGATTATCCAATGTTGTCCTCTAAGCGAACTCTGGGTCGTCCTGGAGATCTGGATTCCTGGCTCTTGGTTTCCTCTATTTGTCGTGGCAGCTGATCTTCTGGGAAGAATGTAACATGTATCAATTGTCGTTTAGTTTGACTGAATATAACAACAGTTTTATGTAAAGAGTTTACGATATGTAGTAGTTTGTATGCTTTGTATCACCGTCTATCATTTCAGTGTGTTTTTCTTCTTCACGTACTAGCTCATCTGACGTAGGTGACCACATCTCTCCACAACTTCCTATCCCAAGTGATCAACATTTTCCTTTTCGGTCCTTATGGAGCAACAAAAAAACTCCATTGCAGCTGGTCCCCTTGCATTAAGCATGCCCTTAGCATTGGTGTACTCATGCAGAGGTAGTTTCTGAAGCAATGAGTTTTATATAATGAGGTTGCTAGTTCTCTACGCAATCCCATGTTAGTCGACTTGTACCATATGTATGAGAATGCAGTAGGCTTATTCTTTCTTTCTGTCTCCTCAGAAAACCTCGGCAACTTCATGCCTAACCCCAGTACCGTGTCACCGTAGGGTTTGCCCAGGCATTGTTTATGCTTCTGGCAGGGTTAATATGAATGCTTAAAGTAGGGTGCCGTAGGGTTTGCCCAGGCATTGTAAATATTTGCCAAGGTTGCGTGAGCGTTGAAAACGGCTCACGAGAAAAAAGATAGAGGGAAGATTAAAAATTACAGACGATGGTTCACTGAATTCGCTTGTGTCGGTAAAGCGTGAGTATTTTTCTAGTGAGTAGTAAATAAAGCCGACCAATGGTTTCAGCTGGTAAACAGGTGAAAGAACGAATCAGAAGTAGGGTGGAGAAAAAAACACATATCAGCTGACGATGGCCAGAGGTCAGAACAGCTCACAGCTTGCTAGAGGGCAGTCGTGTTTCCGAAGACGAAAGAACACGAGATGCTGTTGTGCGGTTGCCACCAGTTTTAATAAGTTCTGTGGTATTACAGATAGTTTTAGAAGTTATACAGAAGATGCACAAGCTGTATAGAAAAACTTAGAAGTTTAAAAGAAGTCAGTGGTTAACGAGAAGTGACATTAGTTCTAGGAAGTTCGGAGGACGTGATAGTGACTAGTCAGTAACAATATGATATAACTAAGAAGTGTCACATAGATAGAGTAGAAGATGATTAAGAGAGCTTTAATAGTGACAGTAGTGAGTGAATTTTCAGGAGAGATTCAGGGAATCGCCTGTAAGTATTGGTTTTTTGAATTATTATGTACATTGATGAAAGTTTTACAGGAGAAATGAAACTGAACTCCCCGGTCGACAAGCCATATGAGCAGTGAGAACTTTAATGACCAAGCAAACCAGAGAAGGAATTGAATTAAATATTAAAGGTTAAGTTTGGTACCGTCATCTATTAAATGGATGATATGAATGAATCCCAAGAAGGGAGCTACATATTTTTCATCAGAGAGAGAGAGAGAGAGAGAGAGAGAGAGAGAGAGAGAGTTCACAGTAAGTGAAACAATGAGTTGTACACGGAATTAGTTAATACAAGTAAGTGACAGCGATGGTCGACTTCTTTAAGAACTACTTGAATGCTCTCACATGTAAGTAAGGAATATATAAGGTTTACTTCATGCATAGAACTATAGGATGTTTTTTCCCAGAAGCGGATACAGGCAGGTCTGACCAAGTTTTGTACAGGAAGAATAAAAGTACAAAATAATGAATTGCATAATGCTGATCAGTTGCATTGAGGTATACTGAAACAGAATTTAAAGAGGTTAAGTAAGTACATGGAGTTGATACAGGAACAAAGGGAGATTAAGTGTCTACATATATATGAGATAAAGAAAGTATACATGAAGCAACTATGCTACAACTGTAGGTATGCTCTATGAAGAGGTATATATATCATTGATATATTACATGTAAATAAATATGTTTTTTCAAGAGGAAAAACAAATGCTTGAGTCGATCCTTGTGAGAGGCTGGTGTATGCCAGACTATTAGCCTTTATATAAATCCACTATACGATCAGTCACTGTATATAACAACGGAGAAGGGAACGAACGAGTCAAGGGTTGAATGAAGGAAGGAAAGTAGTTCATCCAAGAATTACCAGCTCTGGCGGAGAGGGCCAGTACTCATATACTATTACCTTAACTTGGAAGATATGACAAACAAGAAAAGAGACTGGTGTGAGTTACTTAACTAGGCCTACCACCTGCCACCTAGTTAAAAGAAAGTACTTTGTTGGAAAATTAATCACACCCCCACTGTGACATTTTACCTAATTGGCGCCTTTGGACCAGTTCTCGGTTCACCACCACCTGTTACATATGTTTATTAATTATGTTGCTTACTTCTCTTCACGCCACCGCGTAAAATTGTCCAATTATCTTCTCTCTTTCTTGTCCCCTATCTATTTTTTTCCATTCAGTAGTGTGTTCCCATTCATTTTGACAGTATTTCGAAAAATCCATATTTTTAAAAAACTTAACCAGCACTTCTATGTTTAATTTACTTATTAAACACTATTATATTATTATTATTATTATTATTAAAACCAGGGCTCGGAAGTTGGAGTCATGGAGTATGTGGTTCTTTTTTTTAGTGCAGTCGGAGTCGGTAAAAAAATGTCCGGACTGCAACTCCAAATGTTATGCCACATGACTAGTAAAAAACTGAAGCGGAGTCGGGATTCTAAAATTACACGAGTCGGAATCGGAATATTTTGGACCGATTCCTTGCTTTAAACTGCTACATATTTGTTCGGAAAAAACAAACAAACAAAAACACAAATAATAGTTCGTCATACTAAGAGAAAGGACAAGGAAAAATCTACGTTGCGGCCACAAGGTCTTCGTCAGGGACTGACAAACAAAAGACAGAAGGGAAAGAAAGTGCGAATTAAGTGGAGAACATGAAACTAATTAAATAAGAGAAAAATACTCCCCGATTTGTGTCACATGTTGGAGCAAAAATGTCCGCTATTGAACCGGAAGCCGGAAGTGAATAGTTGTGGTCTGATTTGATGTTAAAGAAATATATATTATTTGTAACAGATGTGAGGTCAGCTGTGCAAGCCCCTGAGGTTAGTTATTTATGAATATGTTCTCAGGGAACCTGTCTGCTACCACCCTATGACCTCAACCTGTCATATATTTTCTCCTAGTTAAGTGTAAAGGTGTGTGAGTGTTGTCTAGCTAAATGTCTAGGGTATATGCGATGTAATGTAATGAAATGACAACACTACACTTATAAATTAATGAACAATAATGAAACAAGTCACTGTTAAAGTTTAAATGTTAAATCTTTTTTTTTTTGTACAATTTATTTTCCGGTATTTCAGTTCTTTTTTTTTTTTTTTTTTTTTGATACCGGAGTACTGAAAACCCAAGGTGATAATGAAATGTATTTCAACAATTAATTCAAACTATAAATGAATCTGTTATTATTCACAACTATAAAAATGTCACTCTTGAAAAGTGTCAATTAAATCTTGATTCTATGAACGGGTAATAATGGGAAGAACGTCTGTCTTCATCATGTTCTGAACTAGGAAATACACATTTGGAAAAGAGAGTGGTTAATCTGAGGTATCATGTGCCTGTGGACGAATTCTTATCTTTGTAATTGCTGGGATACAAGATGGTTTCAGTCCAAGCTAACAGCTTCAAACTGCCAAGTCAGGACACTGCCCTTGAATTCTCAACAGTGAGGCAAACAGACAATACTGCCTCAATTCTTCAGGTGCAGATGTACATACAGGTATATGTTGACCAATGGCACACTTTGATTCAGAGATGAAACCCTGGAATGAGAGTAATAAGCCCATCCTCAATACCTCATATACCTCTCTCTATCCCTAACTATTAAACATTTTTAACCTGGTCAGAATCAGCATGGTAACTAAACAATTAGATAACGTTCTTATTTGGTTTTGTACCCCATTCATGGTCAGATAATCTTTCAAACTTCAGTTTGACACTTTCCTTGACATAGGAAACATTTTAATTAATTATTTCAAGTCATGCGCAAACACGGTGACTTGCTGAAGAAGACGGCCAGTGGTTTTCTGGTCTTACATCATAAAACTGTACATCAATTTCCCCATTACTATTTAATTTTATTTTCTCCCAAGGTGTCAGTAAGCCTGTCTGGCTTTTCTACAAAATGATAATATCCTTCTTAACAACTTTGTGACACAACACAAAGTTTGATGTTGGCGCTTTCCTATATATGCCTCTACCCATAGAATTTTCATACATATTCAATAATACATACATAATAATAATAATGATGATATAAATGTTTTTTCTTACCGCATCAATGAAATATTCCTACTAAGTAGTTTAGTTAGCGATAACATGGTCACTTCCAGATCGCTTGCTGGTGCAGATCAGCAACGGCAAAATCGTACTGAAATTCTTGCCTTTAACACAACAGTAGTGTAGGAAATATATTTTACACGTGGCACCTAACGCCGATTTCAAATTGTTTTTATCACTACTGTTAGTCTATTAGACTCCAGCCAATCAGGGACTATTATGCCTCTTGCGTCCTTTTTCAAATTGAAACTTCAACTTTCAAACTTGGGATTACCTCCCCCTCTCCCAATATGTGGCAAGCTGAGAGAGATATACGTCTGTTCGTCTATTTGTCTTCTACCAATATCTCGGTTATTTACTAAGTGTTTCAAATTCTGAAAAGTAATTATTGATCAGGCTGCTGTCTGTCACACAGTAGTTATATTTTTATTCTTTCTTTTATTATATTTACTATTATTGGTTTTTCCCCTTTATTTATTCAAATAACATATTTTTCTATCTACGGTAATATGCATTAACATCTTAATCTTCTATTTAACCATTAATGTCATTGTATTTGTCAACTGTCCTTTCTTTTAGTGTGTAAGAAAATTATCTAAGTTGTTATTCTCCATGCTTCTATGCCCCGCTTGGGTTCAAATTTCAAATTTCTGTAAACAACGAACTCGTGACACTACCACCTATGCTCCTTTTCTCCTTTTCTCGTACTGTATTTTCAAATATTCCACGTTAATCGTATTATTTGTCTGTAACTAGCGTTCTCATTCAAAATTGAAACAGCACATCTGCAATACGTCACAAAAATGCGACTTTTAGGCCAGATGTACGAACTGTGTGTGTGTTTTTCATTTCAGTCTGCAGATCTAAGAGGTTATACATTTTGAACTGCGTGTCGAGCGAACGGGGACTGTATGGTTTTGTGTCGTCTTTTAGAAACATGCTACGGTATTTCCACGCACTATCGTTTTCGGCTCGCGAAACCAACAGAACCAAACGCGTGTCAAATGGCAGCATTCTTCCGTCTCTCCCTTCCCCTTCCTCGCGTTTTCTTCTGTCCATCTTTCTTAGAACGACTAAGCCTTGCCTTTTCAACATTGTTACCGTTTGTGTCTCAAGGACGAGGTATAAAAAGTTAGTACTGCCCTGCAGGCGGGGCGATGATGTTTCACACAACCCCACTATTTTATCCCTATATTATGTTATCTCTATAAACAAGAATATTATCTATTTGATTGGTGTAATCTCTGATTTTATGACAATAGTACATTAAAAGGATAAATAAAAAAATAATAATGAAAACAAGGACTGGAAAACCGAGTGAGCGAAAAGTAATATATATATATATATATATATATATATATATATATATATATATATTATATATATATATATATATATATATATATATATATATATATATATATATATATATATATATATATATGGAGAGAGAAGAGGTAGAAAGAGAAAAAAATATATATATATTAAAAACAAAAATAAAGAAAAAAAATTAAATAAACATTTTTCTTCAAGTGGTTCTCAACTTGTGTAGTAGGGTCTGTATTACTGTAGGTAAGGTATGTTGTCCCGTAGCAGATACTACCGTAGGTAAGTGAACTGTTACAGACTTCAACATACTAGGTC
The DNA here is from genome assembly GCA_024509875.1 of Oreohelix idahoensis. Taxonomy (NCBI): domain Eukaryota; kingdom Metazoa; phylum Mollusca; class Gastropoda; order Stylommatophora; family Oreohelicidae; genus Oreohelix; species Oreohelix idahoensis. The sequence goes on from JAMPIV010022919.1 coordinate 24,431, forward strand.
CAGCATCGAGAGATGGGGGTGACCAATTCCCTTCCTCGCTGCCTTTTCCTTCCCTAACTCAAAGAGCAGAGTCAGATACCTATTTACAGCTGGATAGAGTTGAGCGTGTAGGTACCGTCATTCAAACCCGGTACCTTTGCCGCGAGAAACCAGCGCTCTAACCACTCCGTCAATTGGAAGCTCCATACGTCTTCATGTATTCACTGGTGACTAACAAAGTACATGTATGCAGTGTTTTCATGTATCTACTTGTCTTTAAATTGACTCATATTATAGCACAAGTCTATGTTAACCACACCCCCAGATCTTATATTTTTGGACATGTGCCATAATATAACCGACGGTATGTGTGCCTCAACCATAACATTTTTAAAAAAAGTACTCTCTTCTTCTATGTGTGTCATGTCAACTGAAAGCAGACAATATGTATTAAAGTGATGCGAAAAAGAAGCCTAAAATTAAAATTCTTAAAACGTACGAAAGAGCGAGAAGTAGCACTCATATGAACAAGTACTAATAACCTCTTCTTCTTTCCAACCCCAGGTATTCGTGTTTTCACTCTTTTTACCCTTGGGGAGATTGGGGGATATGATTTTGTGCTTTCTTGCTACCCCAGAGGTCTTCCTCAACTCATCGGGCACAACTGGTGGAGGTCACACCAGTCCCACTAATTGGCGGGTGATGCAATGCACGAGAAGGTTGGCCTTCTTCTGAAGTTCCCCTGAAGGAGATAGAAATAACTTAAAACCAAGAATACGGAAGTGGTTAGAACAGAAAGACACTACTCCAGTTTCTAAATGGTACTTCTGCCAGCTGTTTATGAGATCAGTTGCTGAGTTCTTTTTCCAGACGACAATGTTAAACTGCCCATTATATTTCCTTCATTGTCGTCCTCTAGCTCTCGTCCCATATATTGTGCCTGTCATCGTGACATATTTTAACTGTCCTGTCCTCATAACATGCCCCCAAAACGTGGTCTGGTTACTTCTAATATGTGTAATAAACTTTTTTTTTTTTTTTTTTTGCACGCTAACCTTTTCATGTCCTCTCACCAGTCTTATTGGCAGTTAAAAGGTAGGCTTGACTTAACATTCTTTTGTAAAAATAACATCTCTGTTGCTACCAGAGGTCTTTTGGTTTGTTAACTGATTATCCATGATTCGATCCATGTGATAGGATCAGCTCTATGTTACAATAAAGAAAACTCTAATCCTTACTTCAAATTACAAAGTTTTTTTGTTTTTTTCTAGAATGCCGTATATTGGCTGGTCAATTCTATTTCTTTTTTTTTTTCTTTTTTTCTGAGCTGCAATGTGGAAATTTTTCAAAATTAGGACAGGAATTTACGGAGAAACTACCATTATGTCCCTTTAAAAAAAAATTATGTTTTATTTTATGCATTTTTCAGCAAGCTAATGACCTTATTGATGCTCTTCTGTGCTGTTTTTCGTGTGTTCCATTCCCGACGAAGACTTCGTGGTCATAACGTGAGATGTACTGGCATGTGCCTTGTAAAGACTTTCCTCTACTATAAAAATGTTGTTCATTTATTCAAAACAGAAATACGGCACCCTTTACTTGTCTTCACTGGCGACTGTCCAAACAGATTTAGTACTCCTAACGAATCTTTTTGTGTGACTGCAACACAAGCAAATCTAGTACTGTTTGCAGGGTTCTACTGAAGACTTTAATCGCCAAGAGCTAACGCTCAATAACAGTAGATCAAAGACAAGACAGAAGACTGCCTGTCAAACACCAAACATGGTGGACCAACTCTTCATTGTTAAAAGAAGAAAAAAAGCAATTCTGAAGGTTACGTTTATTGATGCATATCTGTTTTAATAGAACGGTCACTGATATAAGGAGAAGGCTAAGCTCCCCCCATTTTTAGCCAAGAGCTAACGATAAGAGATGGGCTGGGTCAGGGGGCTGGCACCACTACCCTATAAAATTCCAAATACTACAGACAGTGACGTAATTAGTGGGGCGAGGGAGCGCCACCGAACACCATTATCATTATCACTTTCCTATGTGCTACTTATGGAGCATGGACTCACCCCTGTAACTGGTCTCCCCTGCAGGAAGCCGGCACCAAGCGTTGACATGCTCTTGCTGCTGCGGTTTCTGTGGCAATTTGTAGGTTGCCAATCTAATGCCCAACCCCCGTCTTAGTTGCCTTGTACGACATGCCTGAGGGTGCAGCAGTCCTATTCTTTATTTGGTTGTGTCTTCAGAGGACCCCCCCCCCCCTTCCCGGGAACTACATGGCACGGACACTTTTATAACAGTTCTCTATTGTCAAAAATTTCATCTTAAATTTACTGGAGGGTGCCAAATGTAGGATCTGTCCCGGGGTGTCAAATTTTTATTACGCCTCTGACAGGAACAACATTTGAGCATTTATATCAACAAAAATAACAAATATCATTTAGTATTTGATGAATAAGGCCCTTTATTGCTTGTAACTGAAACAAAAGACTATGGGGGGAGGAGGCATCAACAAGAAATTAATAAAGGTATACAACAATTTTTTAAGCTAGAAAACTCAACAGACACATGTCAACAAAATATGAGATGCAACCCCTAAAATAAAAAAGAATTGTTGCCTTATTTTGGAAAGGCGTGCTTTGTTCTACCTAGACACAAGGTCTGTTGTTTATATTACGGCGCATGTCCAAATATAGAAGACCCTGTACTGATAGATCTCCTCAAATCAGAATTATGCTAACTTATTAGCTTTTGGAAAAATGTAACATATTCAGATACTGATGAGGATTTGAAAATGCGGATTTTCATACTGCTGGTCTTTAAACCAGGGGTTTCCAATCGTTTTAGATTTAAGTACCCCTTCGGCTTTTAGTAAACCTTCCCTTCCCCTATCCAATATAAAAGGAAATAAATTATAGAGTTTACAATGCATATGCACATAAGAAAATAGATATACATATTAATGTTTTTTAAATAAAGAAGACTATTCAGTACATAACAACATTCTTTAGTATCACAAAGTTAATACATTTTTATCAGTCTTGTCACATAGGTTATGAACATTAAATTGCCTATTATCCTCTTCCTATTCTTTCACCCGTATCCTCTATATTTCTTTACCTTTTTCTTGTATTTTTTCGCATTCATTCGTTTGCGAGAAATATCTATTTTGCCATTCTCACTTTCGCTAGTTTCGTTTCTCATTTAGAAACGCATTTCATCGCTTACGAAACGAGAAACTTGATTACGTAGATGTCAGTCTCTGCTGGTCGAACGATAGCTGTGAATATACGGTTCTCGCCAGACAGAACGTCTGCAGTTTCCCCGGTCAGAGCGCTGCCCGACCAGATTTCTGGGCCTGGGGTGTGAGAATTCGCTCCGTCAGACATGGCAGGCAGACGGATTGTCTACCTTTTGCAGCAACTGCGTGAGTTTTCGTCGGGATAGTCCGGCGAAGTGTGAAATTGCGCTCCGCACGGCAGACGGGTTATCTGAGATTTGCAACTGTCACGCGTACTCTCGGTCACTGATGGCAGTTACGACATGCGTTAAGCTGACGTAGGTGTTTTACACGTACAAGTGGAGATTATTTCGTTTGCGAAAGAAGTTGGGGCTTTTGTCTAATTTTAAGATATTGGCCCGAGTTTGAAACTAACTTCACTCATTCTCCATTTTACAGTAGACGTGGTCACTTCGTTCTAGAACACTTAAACTTATAAGTGATGTCTCTCAGTTTCGTTGTGATACGTAGTTCTGTGTGAGGTAAAATATTATATCTAGTATATCTAGTATTTTGTGAAGTGATAAAGTGTTTAATCGCCTATTTCATTTAAACTAGTTCTGTGTGCAGAGTGATTATTTTAATAGTTTGTTATTTCTTTAGTCGACGAGTTACAGTGGAAAGCAAGATAAATTATAAATTTCTAGCTAAACCCATTCGGCTATTAAATCAATTGCATTTAACTGCTAATACTCAGGCGAAGTATATTTTTCTAAACAAACTTATAAATGCTAGATGCATCATGAGTGGTGACGGGAATACGCAGATATTCCTAATTCATGATGAGTGATTTTTTAAAATATAACTTATTTCACGGGAAGCTTAAATATAAGTCAAGCTGTAGGCTTGCCGTTTAAAATGTAAGTTATATTGAGTACATAGTATGTATAATTATTTTATATGTGCTTGTTCCATTTTATGCAGTGAATACTGGGGTGATCCAAACTTGCCGGCGTTTAGTAGTAAAGAGACATACTTGTGAGAAGAATAGACATTTCCTATCTTTAACCACGTGGGTTGTTTCAAGTAACACTGATCTGACAGTGCATGTGCCATCAGAGATAGACAGTAATACCAATCCCACTAACGGTTTTCTAAAGACTGAATGTTTATACTGGGCCTTTGAGCCAGACTTTTTTTCTTCTCAATAAACTCAAATATACATGCTGCCTGGCGGCGAGAATAATTACAAGAAATAACATTAATATTTCCGACAAGTATTGAGAGAGTGTATAGCGAACCAAGACTATCTGTTAAAAGAAGTTGTCCACTGGTCAACTTTTCCCAAATGAAGGAAACCCTCGTGTTTTGACTCTGTGTGCCCGTTCAAACTTGCTTACCCTAACTGTAACTGTCTTTTTCTCTTGTTGAGGTGATCACTGGCCCAAGACAGTATACATGTGGTTAGGTGTGTAGTGCGAGCGTATGATGAACTGAGTGTGGGTGCGAATGAAGGCGCGAATGTGTTTAGGCTCGTATATATGTAGACCCTGCAACCCATACACTCACATGCAGTAGTCAAGGATGCTTGAACACTGCAGGCACGTTTCAAAACATTTATTGACGAGAACACACATGGTATCAACAGGAACAGTCAGTGTTAACAAGGTCATGCTGACCGGAAATCGATAGGTATACATTAGGCATTCAACAAGCTGGTAAACATTTGAATATTCGTGCATGGTCAATACAATGTTCTTCAATAATGACAGTTCGTGGCGTCGCCCTGGTATCACTGACTAAACGCGTCAGATACCTTAATCACTTTGACACATAGGTGCAACTTGGCATTCCCCGCCAATTGCACTGTATTAGGCTGTAGTACATTAGCCGAAAACACAGTCCTCGTTCTGACGTCAGCTGTGTACTTCTGATAAGCAGGTTACCATCAACCCTGCAGTAATGCTTATTGTAGACATAAATACCGCCAATCTGAGGTTCCCACAATATATCTTCGTCACTGGATTTCTGGACAATATAAAGACTAATAGTCTTGGATGGCTACCTCGAGCACAAAATATAAGTTCTGAAATGGAGGATCGGTGAGCTGCAGTTCACAGACTAGGCAATCTTCTAACATGTTCTGCCACCGAAAGCATAGTAATGGAAAAAGTCGGTATTACCTGTAACCAAATCCACAGAATATAACAAGGAACTCTGCTGTCATTCCAACGCACAGAGATTCACTGGGGAAAACTGCCATCGCAGTCACTTCGAAGATTCTCCCCGAAAAAAACAATGGACTCTCGTCCCTTCAGAAACCAGGACACTTCACGGCTTACCGGAAGTCTAACTCAACTCCCGCTTAAAAAACCCTGCCTATGGGCATACGCCAGAACTGTCTACCTTTGACCCTAAAGGTCAAACACAATGAATGAATAAACAAGGGAAGACAACCCCTAATCAACCTGACATCGCAGGTAAAGACACAATTATTCTTATGATAAAAACATAAGCAAATAACTTGACAGATGACTCCGTCAAAAATGACAGCAATATATTACTACAACCCCCCTGTAAAAAAAAAATGAAATTTTTTTTTTTTTTTATGTCCATGAGCAAGATTGCACAAGTATCATTTATGTGCTCATGAAAAAATGAACCTAATATCAGGTACAATAGACACATAAACAAAGCGTCTGAAGAGGATACAAATCATATCCCAACATAGGAGAAAATATTTCCTTTAAGCCAAACAAACTAAGGGGGTACCATTAAAGAAAACTAAGTTGCTGGCAATACCAATCATATATCAAACATTACTAAATACTATAATTATAGCAATATACAAATGTCATGAATTACAATGCTATATTAGCAACATATCACTGATGGATGGACAAAATGAAATTTGTTAAATTATCTAAACATCATCCAAATACATTTGTATTACAACATATTAGGATATTAAGGACAGACCTAAGTCCGAAAGTGTATCAGGAAAAACTAGGACACAAGATTTAACTGGAATCATGTGGGCATCTGGACAATATGTCCGCCATCACATTATCCGAACCACGGATAGCTCGCACCGTGAAATGGAAAGGCTGAAGAGCAATAGCATAACGAGTAGATCTCGAGCTCTTCAAATCCTTACTTTGCATAGCCGTAAGAGCTTTTTGGTCGGTTTCCATAAAGAAATGCGCGCCCAGAAGGAACCTTTGTAGCTTAAGAATGGACCAAACCATAGCCAACAATTCACGGTCTAAAACCGAGTAATTCCTTTCTGCCGCATTTAGCTTCCTAGAAATATACATTACAGGATGCAGAGTTCCTGAATATTCCTGCATTAGTGCCGCTCCAATCCCAGTGGAAGAGGCATCACTACGAAGAACAAAAGTCTTATCAATCGTTGGTAGTCTTAAGATAGGATGAGATGAGAACAAATTCTTAACCTGATCCAATGAAGATTGGCATTCCTGGGACCAACGCACCATATTAGGAGAACCTTTTTTCAATAACGATGAAAGTGGTGCCATAATGGAGGACAGATTCTCAATGAATCTTCCATAGAATTGTATCAATCCCAAGAGACTACGCACTTGCTTTTTTGTCTTCGGAACCGAGATATTTAATATCTTCGAAATGTTTTGGTCCTCTGTCTTCAACAGACCATGACCAACTCGATGACCTAGGAAGGAAATTTCACTAAACCCAACAAAAGCTTTAGAGGGTTTTGCAGTCAAACTATGCTCACGTAGAGTAGATAGCAATTCCTTTAGACCCAAATAGTGTTCTTCCCAAGTATCGCTGAAAAGACAGATGTCGTCTAAATATGCGATGACATCTGCACGATCTGATAGAATTCGTCGCATCATGCGCACGAAAGTCGCTGGGGCGTTCATAAGCCCGAAAGGCATAAAATTCCATTGAAACAGACCCCTAGGTGTCGAAAAAGCAGTGAGAGGTTTGGCGTGTTCCGTCAGTGGGACTTGCCAATAACCTTTCGACAAGTCTAGTTTAGTAAAGAATTTAGCTTTAGAAAGTCTAATAAGTAGATCATCTAATAACGGCATAGGTTCAGCATCGAACTTCGTAACTTGATTTAATTTGCGATAGTCAACGCAAAGACGTATGTTATTGTCTTTCTTTCGAACAATAACTATCGACGAAGAATAAGCTGAAGTGGATGGTTCAATTATTTGCAGTTGAATCATTTCATCCAATTCTTTCTCGACTTGTGCTTGAAAATGAATAGGTATTGGGTATGGTCTTACTCTGATCGGATTACGATCAGTAAGTATGATGTCATGTTCTATGACATCTGTGTGTCCAGGAATGTCGGTAAGGACATCCTGATATGATTGTAGCGTAGAGGATACTTGACGTTGCTCCTCAAAAGACAAGTTCGAAGAAACGGTAACGTTTTTCCACGATTCCGTTGAAGTAAGTGGAATCGCAGGAAGAGGTAAGTTAACGTCAGAAAAAATAGTTTCCTCATCCTGTATAACGGACAGGGATGAGATGTGACCATGTTGGACTGGAGAGTCGTCCGTCGCCTGGAAAATAGGCTGCAAATAGTCTGGACGTTCAATAAACTCTGTTAGCATATTTATATGGAAGGTTTTATGCCTTCCATCCACATCGACAATATAGTCGACATCGGAAATTTTGGAGACTATAGTGTATGGACCTTTCCATGAAATGAGAAGTCTATTCTCTCTTGAGGGAAGTAAGACATATGCTTTGTCTCCAGGACAAAGTTGACGTAGGCGTCTTTTCTTGTTAGCAAATCGCCTAGCTTTTTCTTTCGCAAATTCGGAAGATGAAGTTGCTAACCTGCACGATTCGATAATCTTTTCTCTAAGAGCAATGACATATTCATATGACGATTGTGTATCATCGTCAATATTATCAGAAGTTATCAAATCGTGTAACAAGGACATCGGACCGCGCGGTTGCGCGCCAAAGACAAGTTCGAAAGGAGAAAACCCTGTATGCTCGTTGGGAACCTCTCTATAGGCAAAGAGAGCTGCAGGTAAAACCCTGTCCCAATCTTCAGGATGATCCTCCGTTATCTTGCCAAGTAAGTTCTTTAGTGTCCTGTTAAGACGTTCTACCAATCCATTGGACATTGGATGATAAATACTACTGAGAGACCTTTTAATGTCTAGCGTAGCCATTACCTGAGACATAACGTCCGAAATTAACTGAGTGCCGTGGTCCGACAGTATTTCTCCGGGGAATCCCAGACGAGAAAATATGAGCCAAAGAGCATCAGCGATATCGACAGTTGATATGCTCTTCAGAGGAATAGCCTCTGGCCAACGCGTGCACATGTCCACGCAAGTGAGGATAAATTGGTGTCCTCTGGCTGACTTAATCTTGAACGGACCAATGATGTCTATAGCCATTTTCTGAAACGGCCGAATCGGAATATCTGCAGCCTGAATAGGAGCAGCATGTCTCGGACCTCTAGACTTGACCTCTTGACAAATTTTGCAAGATCGGCAATAAATTCGGATGTCTTTATTCACGAATGGCCAAAAGAAGGACGCAAGGACTCTAGTTTTAGTTCTGGAAAACCCCATGTGTCCAGCACACTGAGAATCGTGTGCATGCTGAAGAATTAAGGCTCTCATACACTTAGGCACAAGAATTTGCGAGTGCATAGACTTGTCCGAGTGTTGTACCACCCGTACCAATATATCATTCTTCATAGTAATATACGATTTGTGATTAGTATTTTGATTGGGATCCCCTTTCTTTGCAAGAAGGAAGAATTTCTTCAAAGAAGGATCCTCTTCTTGACGTTTAACAAACGAGTCATGGGAAATCACCAAGTGCTCGTCTTGGCTATCAACTTCATTACTATTATCCGATTAAGTTGGGGGATTAAGAGCTTGAGCTCTTGTCACCACTGCATTGACCGCTTGAATGTTTCGTTCTTCCCAACTAGAAATTTGTTGCGGGGTGCATTCCTTAACCCCATGAATACGACCGATTATAAGATCCGCAATAGGATTAGGAAGAAGACATGCATGGACATCTCCTGTGAAGAAGGGAGTGTCAATCCTAATAATAGCAGTAGGATAACTTTCCATAGTACCACCAAATGTAACACATTTGATTGTTTTTCCAGTGGCACAGCAAGGATCTATCAGAGACTCCCTAACCCCGACGGTAGTACATCCCGAATCGAAAAGTACTGAGACTAGCCTATCATTTATTAGACCTTTATGTAAGATGAGAGATCCTCTCCCATCATGCGCAACTGTAGCAGGTAGAGCACAGGCCACACTGGCCACCAGAAATGTAACTGTCTTTTTCCTCTTGTTGATGTGATCACTGGCCCAAGACAGAATACATGTTGTTAGATGTGTAGTGCGAGCGTATGATGAATTGAGTGTGGGTGCGAATGAAGGCGCGAATGTGTTTAGGCTCGTATAGATGTAGATCCTGCAACCCATACACTCACATGCAGTAGTCAAGGATGCTTGGACACTGCAGGCACGTTTCAAAACATTTATTGACGAGAACACACATGGTATCAACAGGAACAGTCAGTGTAACAAGGTCATGCTGACCGGAAATCGATAGGTATACATTAGGCATTCAACAAGCTGGTAAACATTTGAATATTCGTGCATGGTCAATACAATGTTCTTCAATAATGACAGTTCGTGGCGTCGCCCTGGTATCACTGACTAAACGCGTCAGATACCTTAATCACTTTGACACATAGGTGCAACTTGGCATTCCCCGCCAATTGCACTGTATTAGGCTGTAGTACATTAGCCGAAAACACAGTCCTCGTTCTGACGTCAGCTGTGTACTTCTGATAAGCAGGTTACCATCAACCCTGCAGTAATGCTTATTGTAGACATAAATACCGCCAATCTGAGGTTCCCACAATATATCTTCGTCACTGGATTTCTGGACAATATAAAGACTAATAGTCTTGGATGGCTACCTCGAGCACAAAATATAAGTTCTGAAATGGAGGATCGGTGAGCTGCAGTTCACAGACTAGGCAATCTTTTAACATGTTCTGCCACCGAAAGCATAGTAATGGAAAAAGTCGGTATTACCTGTAACCGAATCCACAGAATATAACAAGGAACTCTGCTGTCATTCCAACGCACAGAGATTCACTGGGGAAAACTGCCATCGCAGTCACTTCGAAGATTCTCCCCGAAAAAAACAATGGACTCTCGTCCCTTCAGAAACCAGGACACTTCACGGCTTGCCGGAAGTCTAACTCAACTCCCGCTTAAAAAACCCTGCCTATGGGCATACGCCAGAACTGTCTACCTTTGACCCTAAAGGTCAAACACAATGAATGAATAAACAAGGGAAGACAACCCCTAATCAACCTGACATCGCAGGTAAAGACACAATTATTCTTATGATAAAAACATAAGCAAATAACTTGACAGATGACTCCGTCAAAAATGACAGCAACACTAACTGATCTAAGTGACATGAACAGTAATCTAAAAACATAACTGGTGAAGTGAATGCTCCCCGAAAAACAGTGGAAGAAACCTGTAATTGTAGAGCTGGGATTCGCTTTATCCAAAGAATACAGATTCACTGTAGAGAAGTGTCCTAAGGTTGCGCCAGACGGTGAACAACATCAAGTTTTTTTTTAGGTAAGCACGTGTGCCAGGGTACCCTGATGAAAGAACCGAGTGAAAGTGATGGAAGTATGTTCGTTGTTTAATGCACTCACTTGTTGTATTTTTTCCTTAGGCAAGATTTGCTGCTTAAGTAAATTGTTCCTTTAGAATAGATACTGCTGTCAAAGTCAGTCTATACCTTCTAAGGGGGACAATATTAGACCCTAACCATATGTATTTGTGACTCTTTGGGCCATCATCTGTCTCATAACGGGGCTGTGGGCTAAACCTAGAGTTAACATCATACCGGGGCTATCATCCTTGTAGCATTCTCTTGATATTTTATGACTATTTGTATATGTTTTGATGTAATTTCTATGTGTTGTGAAGGAATTTTAAATGATAATTAAAATTTCCCTTGGAATTAATCAGCGTGTTGGTCAGCTCGTTCTAATATATATATTCATTGTTATAGATTTCCCACGTCTGTGTGTTTAACTGTCGTCACGTGTATGTGCGTGCCCGTGAGTAGATAGAAATATAGGTAATATATATATATATATATATATATATATATATATATATATATATATATATATATGTGTTTAGACTGTCTGACGCTGTAAAAGCTATCGTAGAAGATAGGTGAGAGAGAGAATTTTTTTTTCGCTTGCAGAGACAGCCTCTATATCACATTCTATCATCTCACTCGTGGAAATCTATTGTGTATTTCTATCTCACACTGTGACTGTCACTCATTCCAACCTATTCAGAAGGGACCAACCCAAGTCTTAAATCTCCTATCAAAAAATCTACGACAAGTCCTCAGTCAAATTAATTAGTCACACCCTTGATTCTGTTTGTTATCAACCAACAAATTTATCCTTGGTACAGTTTTTTGAAAGAGATAACCACATAGCATGTTCAGCCTCTAGATGGTTTCTTGCTTTGGATTCACCTGAGAAAATGACTGAGAATCCTAATTCACAGAGAAAAGTTGTTATAGGATAATATAGTTATTTACTGAATATTCCCTGTAACCCCTTAACAAGCTTTTCAGGTAAGCTTACCCCAGGATGGGAACCCATGGCGTCAACAAAATTCAGCTTGTATCCCATCAAAAACTTGTATTATTACAGGCAAAGACATAGCATCTCTGCAGAATTCTGAGAAGAGAACACTCAAAAGAATGTACCGTTCAATCAAGGATATATACATCAATGAATGGAGAATTATACCAAGTAAGAATATAAAAAAAAAAAGTTAGTTGCTTATCCTTTACAGGACGTGGCAATCAACCCCAGCTTTTATTGGCTGTTTGTGATTTTTCTAGGCAATTTTTTCATTTAGTAGTTTGCCATTGCTTTCTGAACGGTACGGCGCTTATACCATTGTTAAAAATCCACACAAAGCGATCTGCTACCAAACCGCCTGCAGCAGGTTTCGAACCTGGTAGTAAGAATATAACTTGTCCATATTGTTTTGCTGAAGTTTTTAGTGACTTACATTTTTTTACAGGATGGGATAGCTGGTCCAATGCCCAACCCTCCTTAGAGGTGGCATCTTAAGGCATGCGTTATTATTCTTTTTCCCCTCTCAGGCCCCACTAACACAGGGATGATGGATAGGACATACACTGAGGAAATCTGCTGATAGTATTACAATGCAGTTCTTGTTCAGGTTCGTTCGTTCGTTCATTCCCCAGGGTAAGACAGGTAGAGGGTGACTGTAGAACGTGTGGAGAAGAAAACTGACATGAAGGGAATGAAGAAGACACAGAAAGATCTTGAGCTGATGGCACTGGACAGGAAGTCTTGGTATAAGTTTGTTGAAGGCTTAAGAGCCGTCTAAAAAATCCCACCTCAACTGCGACCTCCGAGCCATGGACCACCGAGCTAGGAAGCTAGTGCACTAACCACTGTGCTACTGCGGCTCCACTTCCCTTAAGTACTGGACTGGATGAAATTTTACAGATGTGATCATTCCTGTGTTGTTGCAGAGTATCTTGGTTTTTACTTTCTGTCTTTGACATTATATAGCGTTTGTAACCTTCTGTGAAGTACAAGGGGATTGACATAAGTCTTGGGCCTGACCATGAAGGAGTCACAGGAGGAAGATGAAACTTGGCACATTTAAAGTTCATCATATTTGCACTGGATGTGTGAAGTACGTGTTTGTTTCTTCAATGGGGTTTCTCGCTACGGTGCACGGCGCAATGTACCCTATTGACCGGAACTGCTGCTCCAAAGATTTGACAAAACAATGGAAAAGAAGGAGGCCAGAGCTGTGATAAAATTTCTGATGTTTCAGGGAAAAACACCTACAGAAATACACAGGTAGATGGAACCAGTGTTTCGTGTCCTTCACATACTTCGGTAAAAAACTGGTGTCAACAGTTTAAGTGCCGCCGCTCAAATGTTGCTGATCTGCCAAGATCTGGTAGACCAGCCTCAGAGTGCAACGATGAAAATGCAACAAGAGTGAAGAAAATCATTGACCAGGATCAAAAAATGACAATTGTGGAGATAGCTAGTAGAGTAAAACTAAATGAAAGAACAGTTTATAGAATTTTACACAACAGACTGAACATGAGAAAAGTGTGTGCACGCTGGGTTCCGCGACTGTTGACACGTGAACAGAAGCAAACGAGGGTAAATTGCTGTCAACAGTTGCTCAAAAAGTGTCAGTCAAAAATTTTTTTGGAGACCATGGTGACAGTAGATGAGACTTGGGTACACCATTATGACCCCGAATCCAAAATTGCCAGCATGCAATGGAAAACCCCGGGCTCCCCAACACCTGTCAAGGGCGCAGAAATCTGCAGGAAAAGTGATGCTGACTGTTTTTTGGGACGGCAAAGGTGTCCTTTTGAAAGATTATCTGCCTCGTGGCAACATAGTTAATGGACAGTACTATGCAGGTCTTCTCACAAAACTAAGAAAGGTTGTGACCAGGAAACGAGGGATAACACGCACTCAAAATGTTCCTTTGCTTAAAGACAACGCGCCCTCTCACAAAGCACGGCTTGTGCAGCTAGCAGTCAACGATTTGAATATTGAAATTCTTCCACACACACCATATTCTCCAGATTTGGCTCCATCAGACTTTTTTCTATTCCCAAATCTTAAAAAAACAGCTAAAAGGAAATCATTTTGACAGCGATGAAGAGGTTATACTGGCATGTGATGACTGGTTTAGTTTGAAAAATAGGGTGTTCTACTCCCAAGGTCTTTTCAAGGTCAAGCAGAGATGGCGAAAGTGTGTCAATTCAGACGGTGGCTATATTGAAAAGGAATAAACACTTTACAAAATTTCAGCTCTCAGTGACATGTCCTTCATGGTCAGGCCCAAGACTTATGTCAATCTATTATAATACAGTGTTTTTATTTCCTGTGTTCAAAACAATATAGCAATTGTAATCTTCACTGAAGGATTATAATGCAGTGTTTGCACTTCCAATTTTAACACAATATAGTGTTTTTAACCTTCTGTGAAAGATTATAATACACTGTTTTTGCTTCATGTGTTTTATACCTTACTTGTGCAGTCATAGTTTAGGATGACTTCTTATGATTTGTGTAGTTGTAGAATGTGCAGCAAAAACACAACAATGTGACATTATTATTGTTCAGCACAAGATGTCAAAAACGTAACATTGTAGCCCAGCAGAAAAAGTAAAAAAACACCAAACTGTAGTACAACAGTGAGTGTTAAAAACATTATAGTCCAAAACATGAAGTCAAAAACATTACACTGTATTCCTAGACAATAAGTTTAAAAAATAAATAAACTCTGATGTAGCCCTTTACAGGAAGTCAAAAACATTACCTTCATTGGAAGTTAAAAAAACACTATAAAAAAAAACAAAAAAACGCACACATCATTTACATAGATCAAGTAAAGATCCTGTACAGACCAGATAGCCACATTGAGAATAATAGTTGAACAAAGTCTGGAATGGAATTTACAGCTATACATCAGATTCGTGGACTATGAAAAGGCATTTGACAGTGCAGACAGAGAATAGCTTTGGAAATTGATGAGGCATTATGGAGTTCCCATGAAGATCATTAACTTAATAAAGAAGACCTATGAAGACATGACATGCAGAGTTCTTCATGAAGGACAACTTACAGAACCGTTTAGGATTAGAATGGGAGTGAGACAGGGATGCCTCTTGTATCCATTTCATTTCTAACTAGCAATAAATTGGGTTATCTTCTTCTTCTTCCTCGTTCGTCCTGAAAAGGACGTTGGTTGCGTTGTGTCCATTTACAGCGAAGCTGCAATATCTGCACCTTTCGGCCGACACATCCGACTTCAGCATGGCATTTTTTGGGACCGGGTTTGCCTTCCCACTTCGATCCCTACTCTCTCAGCCAGACTGCAGTGATGCAGCTTGTTTCCAGGACCACCACTTGGAGGTGGAGTAGGGTCTTGGTCAGCTCTGGTTCGTTGACGCAAGCAGTCAAGCTATGGGTCGCTTACTGCATTCTCTATTGCGGCATCTTTAGGTCCCTAAAGGTTATGAATACATCGACATCACACAACAGAAATGGAATCCAGTGGAATCTGACTAAACAGCTTGATGATCTGGATTTTGCAGATGACTTAGCTCTTCTGTCCCATAACCATAATCAGATGCAAGAGAAAATGAAAATTCTCGATGAGAAGTCACAACAAGTGGGCCTGAAAATACACAGGGAAAAGACAAAGATTATGAGAATAAATGCAAGAAATGATAACAAGGTTGAATTTGAAGAAACACCACTAAAAGATGTAGAATTCTACACATATCTTGGAAGTAATATAGACAAAGTTGGAGGGACAGACAGTGATATCAAAATAAGAATACAAAAAGCAAGAGGAGCTTTCATTGGATTGGGAAACATATGGAGAACAAGAGAAATCAAGTCCAACATGAAAATAAGAATCTTCAACTCAGATGTGAAGTCAGTCCTATTGTATGGCTCTGAGACATGGAGAACAACAAAAACAACAACCAAAAAGCTACAGACTTTTATAAATGGGTGCTTGCATAGAATAGAAGGACTGAAATGGTATGACAAAGTCACAAATGTGGAATTGATGACAAGAACCAGACAAGTGCCAGTGGAACAAGAGTTGATAAGAAGACGATGGCGATGTATAGGACACACATTGAGGAAACCTGCTGATAGCATTACAAGACAGTCCTTGTTCTGGAATCCACAGGGAAAGAGAGGCAAAGGTAGACCAAAAAACACATGGAGAAGAGAACTGGAAACAGAGGTGAAAATGATGAGGAAAACATGGAAAGAACTTGAGCAGATGACACAGGACAGGAAGACTTGGCATGTGTTTGTTGAAGGCCTATGCTCCTTGGGGAGCTAAAGGGTATTGATTGAAGTAAAAAAACATTGCAGTTTTTTTTTTTTTAATTAATGAAGAAAAATATCCCGTTCAACCTCCGATGGGTTATAATTAGGATATATATTGTTTTCAGTTCCAAATAATATGAAAAACTGCCGATATGAGAAAGTGGCATCCCATTTGTCAAATCATTGTAAATAGGGACAATCACAATTGTGCTTACACGTTAAAGAAAAAAAAAAGAAAAAAAATTAACAAACAAAATCAAAAAGAAACTCTGAACAAGAATAATATTAAAGTGAAGGGGTGTAAAGGCCTGGCGGTTCCAGTTATATAACTGACTTTAACAGTTATTTAATTGACTTTCATCTGTTAAAAGTCATAAGCATTGTAAGAACAGCATCAGACCTTCACATTCCCAGCCACTATATATTAACATTTGTTCGTGTTAAATATTGTTTGACTATATTATGTAGTTCACTAGGTCTGTCTACTCTTAACACCTCTTCTATATTTATAGGTAAGTTGGATGCTTGCAAATAATCTAATATTGGCATTCTCATTTGTTCATACCTCTTACATTTTAACAAGAAATGTTCTATATTATTGTCTTGAAGATATACTGCACAGTAAGGTTCTTCTATTCTGAAATAGCCTTTTCCCAGCTGTAGTCTGAGAAGTTTCTTATTACAGTGCAGTAATTCTCCAGAAAGTCAAAAGCACTACATTAGTCTTTCATTAAGAATTTTAAAAAAGTAAACTGTACTCCCGTAGGCTTAAAAAAACACCATCATAGTAATATATGTAACAGCAGTAAGGTACAGCATAGTGATAAATACAGTCACAATATATTTGGCATTTCATAAAATTGCATGTCAAAACATGCACTAACCTCTGAAAAATTAAGAAATCCGTGAATATTATTAAACTTCATGGTACTCACTGGCCATCTTCATATTATTTATTTTAAAAAAAAAAACAACATCCAAACCAAGTAACTCAGCTCAGTGTTCAATGAAGGAAAAAAAACACTCCACCAAGGGGAGAGAACTGGAAACAGACATTTAAAAAAAAAAAAAAAAACAGAAGACATAACAAGAATGTGAAAGGATTGCTCCAGACTGAGCAGAAGGATAATGAATGAATGAATTAATTAATTAATACCAAGAATTGTCTTTATCCTTCCCTAACTTTTTTAACGTTAAATCTTTTTCCCATCAAAGCTGCAGTCTTTTTCACTATGCGCTTATTCATGCAGGGAACTAAATTGAGCGCATATTGAAACAATGCCTGTAGATATATATATATATACATATATATCTATATATATAAATATCTATATATATATATATATATATATATATATATATATATTTTTTTTTTTTTCTATAACCAGCGGCACTCGAGCTTTCCAGCTCTTTTGGCCCAATGACATGTCATTGCAAGACTGGGGGGTCAGTGGACTTTCCTTCCAACCCGGTCAGGAGCTTCGCTCCTTCCCATCCACACGGGATTTATGTGCAGGAGCCGTTCAGGTTATTCAGTCAAATTTCCGGTCGTAAACATTTCTTCAAACGCCGACGGCCGGGTTTGAACCATGAACACCTGGTCGCCAGTTCAACGTTGTAGCCATTACACCAGCGCGGCTCCCCCTGTATATATATATATACACACACACATAGAGCCACTGAAGCCTCATTGCTCATCATTGAAAAAAAGATTCTATTTCAGCTACACTGTTATCGTACTTCTGAAGCAAAATGGAAATAAATAAAATGACCACAGCACCAGAGCATGCAGCATAAAAAAGCACAATATAATTATTTCCAGTCATACATTAGCAGGTGACTTTCTCATGTATATATAATGGATGATTTTCTAGGATACAGACAAAAGATAAAACAGTATACATGATAGTTTTAGACATGTATAAAAACGAAACTGGAAACGAAGAAAGAAAGAAAATAAATAATGAAAAGCGCTTTAAAAAAAATATGAAGTGTTTTATGTGAAAATTATTCAACTTTCATAATTTCTTTCAGCTAAGACACTTTTTGTGGAACATATGTCTAATGTGGTCCATTCTTGTACATCTGTGAAAGTGACATATAACGCCATTCTGTTATGTACTTTTATCACAGCATCAGGTTTACTGCCTGTGAAGGAAACCTGAGCCCTGTTAGTAGTAAATAAACAAAGGAAATGAACAAGCATTCACTGGACAGAAAAAAGAAGACAAGACAACAGAAAAGAAATATAAGTGAAGCTTACCGGGAATCAAACCAAGGACCTTATGAACAGCGCTATCGCTTTGCTGCAAAAGTAAATTGTGAGAGAACACAGAGCCAATTTAGCACCTCACAAAAAGTGCTTCATAGGCTGAGGCCATTCTAATGACACCTACACCACTAATGTATAATGATGATAGGAAACTCTTTACAGAGCGATACAACAGGAAGCAATCTGATCATCAGAAGAAGTCCCCCCGTCCGACAAGTGTTTCGGCCCGATATACAGTATATATACCTTCTTACCAAAGACCAAATTCTGTGACACTATTAACCAAAAATGTTAGTACTCTTGTGCTCAACAGATTCCACTGAGTTTTTTAAGTAGACTTCATATTGATTTAAAAATACAATTTTTTCTACTATTGCACATAAATTCATAGTCTAAAACTAATCAAGCTTCCCGTATATGTACAACTTCATTGTTTGTTCACTACTGAATATAAATGTCAACAGTACCAGGAAATATCAGCAGGTAATCTGGCAAAAAGCTACAAATATGAACATCTGAAAAGACTAATGTGAAAGAAAAATGCAACTGGGAGATGCATTTTTTCTTTTAAAAAGCCCTAGTTTTTCAGCTCTGATGAACTACCAATAAATATGAGCTGTTAAACAAAATTCTGTATTAAACAGAAAGTGCTATGAGTAGATAAACAAAATCTGTATTAAAGGGACAATGATACAAAATCCAATATTAAAAATAAAATGTTATGAGTATATAAACAAAATCCTGTCTTACACAGACAGTGCTAAGAGTATTTAAACAAAATTCTGTCTTACAGAGACAGTGCTAAGAGTATATAAACAAAATTTTGCATTAAAGAGAAAAGACAGAGGAAGTAATGAAAACTTGAAAAAGTGCAAAAGACGAAAAGGAAAAAAAAAACATAAAAGAGTACAGTACTTGTGCATTCACTCAAGAATCCCATGGATGGGTAAAGAAATTGAGAATAAAGGGCACAGTGATGAAGAATCAATTAGAACAAAAATTACCAGATATGGTAGAAATATTGAAGATTAAAGTGATTGACAGTCAATTAGTGTCGAAAGGGTCAACACTGCAAGCTCTTGGACTGACACAAGGGTCAAGTTTCAGTATAACCAGCTGTCTCCCTGGTCCCACATCGGGTGCTGGATGCCTCTAAATCCCACCATCTGGATGTCCCCAACTCCAATACACAGGATTCGAGGTGCCTGAAATCCTCCTATCCAAGGGCACGCCATCCAATGTACACTGGTTGAGGATACCAAAAGCCCTCTTCACGTACGCATAACTAACAGTGACAATATTGGTAAAAATAATAACAATAGTAATAATACTACTTAAGAAAAACCAATCAAACAATAATAATTAATTTTTTTTTTTTTAAACTAACACACCATTTAAAAAAAAGGAACCACACATTTAAAAAAAAACTACTACTGACTACTCATAATATAAGAAAAAAACAATAAAGTAACAAAACAAAAAAACGATTTAAAAACAACAAATTCTAATATAAATCGACATCATCAATAGCAATCAATTGCAAAGGACAATAGGAATCTGAATATAACAGAAAACTGAGAATAAAATGACATTAAATACCTTAATTATAATCAACAATTAAGTTGAACAGGGTAGACCAAGATGGTGGACGAGAGGAGGCAATGACGTTCAGCTGATACTAGCCCATCACCTAAAAAATGCTTCTATCTAAACTACAAAGTTAGAAATTTATGAACTCGACAAACCGGGGGAACACCAGTATATTCCTATCTTCCATAAATAGGAAAACTTATTACTCTAATGAATTCACAACAAAATTTAAAAACAAACGTTTTCTTTGCTTAAATCAACAAAATTAACAACCAGATTATTTCTGTTAAACAATGTTCAGCACTGATCGCATTTTATTTGCAGACAAAGCAAGAATATTATATTTTTGATGCCCATACCTTGTAAAACCAAACCATTTATTTTAGAACTGCCCACAAAAGTTTGAAAAATCATTTATCCCTGCATATAAATATAAATACATTTCCCCCATAATATCTTGGGAACTGAAAAAACTGGCAATTTACAAGCTACAAAACTATGACCAATATGAGACATAAAAATTGTGTAAACTGGTTCCAATTAACACTGTAACAGGTAACATTTTTAACAATGCTGTTATTCTTAGAGTGTAAAGGAGATTAAGGGGCCGAAACACTTGATCAATGGGGGGGATTATTTCTGATGATCAGATTGCCTCCTGTTGTATCACTTTGTATAGTTTTTTTCTATCTATGATAACACATAACACCCCCAAGAAAATATGTGGATTTCCAGCATAAAAATGTAAATAAATAATTGAGTAAATACATTCTAGCTAGGCATTAAAATTAAAAAAAAAAACCTAAAAATAAACTCATCTCACAAAAAAAAAAAAACAAACAAACAAAAAAACCCAGCCCAATCTCAAGAAATTGGCAAACCTGATTCCCTTGATTAATATAGACCTATTTACTTAAAACTACAGCATTTTACATTAATTAACAAACTACTAAGTAAATACAGTCAAACACAAAAACCAGAAGCATGCTTACCAAAGCAAAGATAAAGGAAATGACAGCCACTGGTAACATATCCCTCAAAGTATAATGGTGTAACTTGTAAATTTTCCCAAGTTTTTTTCATGCAAGAATAGTCAAAACCTTATAAACAAGCCACATTTTTTCCATACTAAACATTTTTATGATTCCCCCCACCTAGACAAAATGGCCTGTATTCCTTTATGGTAACATCATTTTTTGTATTTGTTAGTCACTACTTATCTACTACAATATCATTTTTAACTTGTCCAAAAATGAAATTCTTTATTTCATCAAACTGATGAAAGTCTGAGGGGATCTAGTTTGAACTGTATGGCGGACAGGACAACATATTAATGCACATTCTGGTGATGGCTATTTTTCAGCACAATATGGAGTGTACTTTTGCATTATAATGAAACAGGACATTTTACTTTTCCCTCTTTGTTCACAATCAAAACACATGTGGAGATTTCTTTGAGGGTAGGAATGAGTGCCTAGTACCTGCAATCTCTTCTGTCTCTTTCTCCACAAGGTAATCACAACCATCCCTTTAATGTCATAGAACACAGTAGTCATCACTTTGTATGCTGAGGAGCTGTCTTGACATTCTTGCATGGTAAAGCTGTGACCGTGTGACCATGTAGATTGTTTATTCTCTAGACTAAGATTCGTTTAGTAAATGGTTCAATTGTTTTTTGTTGCAGTGGAACGAAATGCTATACGCCTCAGATGTAGATTCCCACTACGTTGTAGAGGAGAGTGAAAACCTCAGTTACCAGGTTCTCTGACTAACCCCACTGATCTTTGTAGTATGTTAATGGCCATCACCACCACCACAATGTCCACAATGTTAATTGAGCAACACAACTTCTTAACATCACACAAAATACTCTAGAAGATATCAACTACAGATGCTGGCGTTTTCTTTTCTTTATTGAGGAAGATCCCAGAACACAGCTTTGATTTGAACATCAAATTGCATCTCAAAACTTATAACGTGTTCTTAGTCATCTTCCGAGAGGCTGGAATGCATTCTATATCATCGGTCGTCTATAACAAGTCTTAATTTGCCTGTTTGGTCAAGTATTTCTAACAACTGGTTGGGAATCCCTGAGCTAGCTTTTCAATAATAAATCTGTATTTGACATTATTCTTTGCTGCAATTCTCATCTGGTTAAATAGGCTTCTATAAGCTGAAAGTTGTTATAGCCCATTCATGACTTTTCCTAAAAGTTTTAGTAACACTTTTTCTATAATGTTCTCTTGAGTAGCGCTTAGCATAACACTGAGATTGGTTGAAGCTTTATAAAGTCACTTGACGAAATGAAAGAATACTTTCTTTATAAGTTCACTTGATGAAACGAAAGTTTACCTTCACCTATCTCACGTGGTCACTACTAGTTAGAACATAAATGTAGTTACCTCATTGCACTGAAAATGCTCACCAAGCTTGTTGTAGGTAGTGCTGGACGTTTCTACTTCAGACTATGATGATTGACTTTAGTAAAATCTACTAACGAAAAACGCTTGGTGAGCTCTTTATTACATCTAATAGCTATTTCTAAATATTAGTCAGCACTCTGAGTCTTCTCTCTGCAGTCTACTTCTACATGGTTGTTTCCGAGCTCTCTCTTTTTGACTGTACTAACCCTAGTATTTATTTCCTTTCATTTTGCACCTGTTTTCTATGCTGCTGTATGGGATAGCGTCAGGATTTCATGATTTTTGTAAACCTAACAACCGTGTAAACTGCTGATTTCAGTACGAATCTTTTTAAATCTAATAACTCTTTCTCACGTCCTAATTGTGCAATACCATTGCACTTCTACAAAATATTCCCATTAAGAACAAATACCAAACTATCAATCATTCATATACAATGTCCCATTCACATGTACAGGTGTTCAATACTTATGGTTAAAATCAAATTCATTTTCCTAAATAAACTTACATCAATCAACATTACATTCCTTTATCTTATAAATATAATAAGATGTCAGTAAAAAAATATATTAGTCTGTCTTTGTTTTTAGTGTTAACTTTAGAGTGCTCTCTACCAGTGTGAGAACCATCGTATAAAACCCAGAACAGCTGTGACTCAAAGTTTCTAGTGCAACACCCAGTGACCTGCACGTAATGATGTTTGTTTTGTTTTAAGCGTTCTCTTGACTGACAGCTCACGACCCCAGCGTCAACTGGTTTCAGTTTTGTAACAATTAAATTGTGAGAAATAACTACTGCATGTGTTTGTTTGTGCATTATGTTGGCATTCTATTTCATTTTATTAAACTATATTATCTGAAACCATGCTGCAGACAGAGCATGCAGTCATGTTGTCGTCCACTATTTCCCTATTATATGTTAATGTTTTATATTATAACTCAGATGTAATTATGCATCTAAGCATTGCGCTGTCACAAAGCCATGTAGTATCAATCCATGGATTAAGCCATCTTTCTGGCTCAAAGTGGTGTATCCATTCTTTATCCCAGCCACAATTCCACAATTTGTGTGAGAAAATCATCTCCATCAGCTTCATATAAAATCAAGAACTCAGAGGCATGGTCACGCTTTGACTCTTGTGTTCTTGTGTCAAATGCTGTGGAATAAACAGTGACAGGAACTGAATATGTTCTGTGTTTGAAGTGACACTTCTTTCCCAGATTCCCAAGCTGCAACGACAACTTCAAGTAAGTAAAACACAGAAAACTCTATGATTTCATCTACATACTGCACATTTTGGGAGCACAAATGGAGGCATTTTCCCTTTCAGATATGACTCCAACATGCTAGACTATCATACATCATTTTAAAACTGCTTATATCATCGTGGCATCTGGTTTGGTAGCTGTATTATCAAAGGGCAGAAAGTTCAAAAATAATGATAAGCAAATTTTAACACACAGTTTAAAATCATTTTCAGCGAAGAAAATAATATAAGGCAAAACTTATTAAGTGATCCATGTAAAGCTACAAAAATGCAAGTTATATTTACCTAAACCAAAGAGGAATTACCTATTACCTAACCACTTTGGGCGGTGCAAGGAAGGGAGATTGAAAAAGAAGAGAGATTGATTTCAAAGAAATAATGTAGTTTATAAATGAATCAATTCCAAAATTCAATCTGAAGAACATGAGAAGTAGTAAAAAAAATGACAAAGGGATATGTTGCACTCAGGTAACATGCTATCATCTTGATTACAGGTAAAATATCTTTGTGTAGATGTAGTAAACAAATCTCTACAAAACATTTAAAGCACACAGACTTTTGTAAATTTCTTTTACACCACTTCCCTTTTTCCTCTACCTCTTTTTCAATGCACACACTTTCATAGCCGTCCACAGGCAGTCACATACATACACACATCACCATTAAAATAATAACACTTCTCACACACAGCATATAAATAATGCTAGCATTCACATCTCTGTGAAAATTACAGGCCATAATTTCTGTTTAAAAAATTCCACAGAAACACATGTCAGCTTCTTTGCTTTAAATTTCATCCCCAAAACAGAAGCAATAATTTTCCATAAATAAAATGATTGTAAACCTATGTCATGGGCAATGACTACAACCCACAAAAGCCAGATTCAAACCTCAGAAATGAGGTATCTGAGGAAGGTGGTTGAAGTAACAAGAAGAGACATGGTCCGCAACCAGACGATACGTCAAGGTCTAAAATCCCACCCGCTGCAGACCCAAATAGAACAGTCCCAACTAAGATGGTTTGGCCATGTCTGCAGAATGGGAGAAGATCGGCTACCACGACAAGCATGGGAAACAAAGAGCCAGGGATCCAGACCTCCAGGACGACCCAGAGTTCGCTGGGAGGACAATATTAGACAATCTTTGAAGGACCGAGGACTAGAATGGAACCAGGCCAGGAAGAAGACAGCCGATAGGATAGTCTGGCGCTCTCTCTTCCAAACCTCTACACCTCACGGTAGAAGAGGAACGACTAAGTAAGTAAGTAAGTAAACCTATGTCAATTTTTTTTATTATGAGTTTTTACTAACAACATTAGTGTAAATCCAATTCTAATCACTATTGTGAGTTTTAAAAAAACCTACATGAATACTCATACATTTGCAGTATATAATGTGAATATTTATAGGTCATTTAAAAAAATATAATATCATTACATGAACACTGAAAACAATTTCAGAATAACCAACAAATATAAATATTGCCAGGTAAGGTATACTTCAGAAAGCCTGGTTGTGCTCAATGTCATATTATTAGCACCTACAGCAGTCACCCCCTTCCTTTCTTTTACAATAAAATACAACACTTTCTAGAAATATCTGTTCAGTTTATGTCACACAACATGACAGAAAAATGACATGCATACTTCAATTACATGAAGTGCATAAAAAGAATCCTCCCATGAAATTACACCAAACTGATCAAACCAGCATTATGTCTAATATGTAGAGAAACATTGAAGATTACGAAATAAAATAAAACGTTCAAAAAAACAAACTTAATATTAATTACAACAACCCTACAATAGTAAATATACAGCAATTATTAAAATGAACCATGTCTTTAAATTAACACGAATCAAATTTTAAATGAATCAAGCCAAATGCTCAGCAGAAGCGAACAAGCGATAATCTTCAGACTCCGCATGGGCCACAACAGAGTTGTATATCATCTATTTAACAAGCTAAAGATAGGAACTACTGATAAGATTAAATTTGGCACTGATAAAATGACTGCTGAACATCTGCTTCAAAGATGCCCAACATATGAGGAACACAGAAAGCATACTTGGCCGTCACCAGTACCATTTTCGGAAAAACTCTGTGGAGATGCAAATAGCCTGAAGCTGACCCCCACCTTCTTTGAAAATATTCAAGCAGACGCCTGAGAAAGTATGTAGAAGAAGGAGAAACCAAATGACTGACACAGAATACCTGACCCAAGGCAGTAAATACTCAAACAAACAGCACAGAAACCTCTGAATATGACACTTATTGAGAATAAATATATAGCAGCAAATAATTAATAAGCAGATTATGAACACTTGCAAGGTCATAAAACATCAGGGAACAAAAGAGAAACAGTTATTTATATTTTCACATGACAAAGATATTACCTTCTCAAATATTACTAACAAACTCTACAAATATGCTACGTCACATAAACTATAGCTATTATTACTACCAAGTTTTGTAAATAAAAATTATTACTACCAAGTTTTGTAAATAAAAATTGTACCATAACAATTTCTACTTCCAATTTTTATAAAAATATGTTATAATATATAAATTAATACTACCAAAAATTTGTAAATAAATGTTACATAAACCATTTATACCAAGTTTTAAACATGTTAAATCATATCATATAAACTATAAACTAATTTATCAAACTGTATAGATAAAAGTGAAACCACACAAATTATTACTTACAACCTTCATACATACTTTTTACATCAGATCTACAGCAGTTATTAAAATAAACTTCCTAACAGAGAATTACCATGCTTGTATAAATGAGACATAGCAATAAGATTTTTGCATCTCAAGATGGCTCCACCTGATGCATAAATTATCATTGTGACAGCTTAGCAGGAACCAGAAAATCTAAGTACACATTATCAATTTTAGAATTAAAGGGTTGAAATGAAGATCAGTGAGATGCATGTCTGACTTTGCCTATTGTCTATCGATCCAATGGCCAAGTCAGCCACATCGATATAGCCTTAACTCTTTCAGTCCCAAGCAAAAAAGTGGGTTTGGCCCAAGCAAAAATGGCCACCCCAGTGCATTTTTATTGTTGTTGTTTGGAAATAATTTAAGATAGATGTTAAGCACAGATTAGACTTGAATTGGTGAAATAAATCTGCACGGCAAACATACGACAAAGTATTAACCTTGGCAAGTTCTCTTCTTCTGTCTAACACTAGACACTTATAAAAGACCAGATTTGATGATTCTGATTAGAGCTGTTGTAGTGACCTATCACTGTATTTTGTAATTTTTTTGTGAATGTATATTTGAGGATGGGAATTGTGGGACAAAAAATATTGACACAAAAATGTAGGGGTGGGTGGCTGGTCAAAATAAGTTTTTTTTAATCGTCTTGATGTACAGTTACCACATTTCGCAGTATTAACGCAGGAAGTTTAAGTCACATTTCATGGATTTTTATATCAGTGTATTGGTTTTTAGACAGTGAAATTTTTAAACATGATATTATGTTAATTTAATGTGTAACATTTTATAGAATACCGGTGAAATGTGTATCAGTTTTTCTCTATGTTAATGGAGGATATTTGCAACAATGACCACATGACTCAATCGATTGTGACCTTCGCGAAAGCAAGAATTCAGTTGGTCAAGCGTTGTTGTCTAGCATCATAAAATTTTCCCGGTATACAATGTTCCTCACCGGTAATAAAACCCCCTGTGGAATGTAACTATGTCATGCTTGGAGGAAGGCGTTAGTTCACAGCTAACAGTGGGCCCCAGGGACGCTCATTTAAGACCAAGAACCATAAAAAGCTATGCTTTGAACAAAGAGAAAGCTGTTTGTGTAAAACTTAAAGGTTGTAGAACTGGGTCCGGTATAACCTTGAAGCTGTCAAGTCATGGAAAATGTGTAACTATAACATTCCAGAGCACCTTTCAGTACGAGGCATTTCGTTTAATTGTCATTAAATACTACGAAACAGTACTTGTAGAGTCAAGAACAGACATAAATGGTGCACTAGTAGAAGATCTTATAACAACACCACATCTCAAAGTTCACCTTTACCATACTAAGAACAAATTAATGGCCCAGGGGACTGCCGCAGCAATCGAATCATGGTTAGAAACGGAATTTGTCGAATTAAAAGAATCTGCAAAAATTGTAATTGATGTTGAGTTAGAACACCCTAAAATTTACTCTGCTGTATCTATGCCCCATTTGGCAGTAGACACAATGATTTCAGACAAAAATGACTTTACTACATACAACGACATCCTCAACATCAGCTGCAGCCCAATTTCTCACACAGAATCAGAAATTCTACCTTCTGCAGTATTCGATAAAATAACAGACACCCCTACAATTTCTAAACCTTTGTTGGCCATTGAATACCCCATGGACCACGAAAATATACGAAAAGCTGAAACTGTATCTCTTGAGCAACAAAAAGAAGACACCATGAAGTTACCTGTGCCATGCTGCCAGGAGCTAATGCACAATATGGAGGGCACTTTACGAAGTTTAATTGGTGATCTCATGTCTAGTATACAGACATCGCTCAAGGCAGAAAATGAACTTCTTAAAAGTGAGATAGTATCTCTGAGGGATGAAAATTCTAGCATGAAAGACATCATCGAAAAACTGCAGAGAGACTTCTCACTCTATAAGATAAGACAACCAGATCATCCTCAAACAATGGTAGAGGATTGTGAAGAATCCATAAATAAACAAACGCCAAATCAACAAAAAGGTCACCACCAAACTGTACACAAAAAACACGAAGAGACACTCACAAACACAACATCTCCTATTGGAGTCAAAATTACCAACAGATTTAAAGTTCTTGAGGATTATTCAACAGAAAATGAGCAGGAATCAGCATCCCTACCAGACAACGTTCAAGTGCCCGAAAATCCAATTAAAAAATCTCGTACCCATCACGACAGTCCACAAAAATAACACCACAAATGGCAGCAGCACAAATCTAATAGAAAACAAAGTGAAGAAATATGTAGTGACGTTACACATATTGTAATTGGTGACTCCCTCTCGAAAGGTATTTATTGTGACAGAATGTCCACAAGAGAAGACATCGTTTCAGTTATGACAGTGCCGGGAGCTGGTATTAAAAGACTACTGGACATAATTAATAAGTTCGATATTAATCACAACATTAGGAATTAATGATATCATGAATGAGCAAAGCCTAAACCCCTCAGGATTGGTGACTACTGTTAAACAAAAATTTCCCAAATCTCCATCTTTATTTCATCAATCATACCACCATGCTTTAGGTTTCAACATCGCATAGAGGACACTCACAACACAAAACTACAGAACTATAGTAAACAAAACGGCCTTGGCTTCATCAACAATACCCCATTCTTTACGTCTAATTCAGAAGCACCTAAGAAACGACTTTACAGAGATCAAATTCACACATCCACACTGGGAAGCAGCATCCTGGCCAAAAACAAAAAATATCCAGAAAGGACGCAACAAGACAGTTCAACCCACATAGAGAATCCTAAAAAATCTACTGTGACATCAACCTATCATCACAATACATCTCACACCCTACCTGCCCCACAAAGGCTTGCACACCTATTGCAAGCAGACAGCCTTCCAGCTATCACAACACCACTTTCAATCAGGAAGCCGAATCTTATGATACCATGTTTCCTCCATTACACACAAGGCAGCCCCACTCAGATACCTCTACAAACAGTATTCCAATGTCCCAGGCTCAGAATAGTCCTATCAACGCTAAAACAAGGACGGAAGAAATCAGAGATCACCATGCTTCCTCCCCTAGTCCTTATCATCGTCCTCAGTGGAACCCTGAACTTGTCTATCTGATGCAATTCAGCCCTGCGTCACTTAGACAAGCATTAATGATGTCTGCCCAACGTCATCCCTATTATATGCCAGGCAGAAATATCAGTTATTGACGAACAAACACTTTGCCTCACTACATCTCTGTGACTAAAGCCTTCACTCCTTTTGAACATTTGTTGATATTTTAATACAACGGTTAAAATAATCAGGACTTTTACTAGTTGGGATCATTCTCAGTTTATCGGCTAATAGCCTCTAAGATTTTTCTTTGATTGCTTATTTTGTTACAATTTCAATTTCTTTTTATCACCCATAGCTTTAATTTGTTAGAAGTAACGGTGTTAAGGTGTGTAGTGTTGTATACTTATCTGACGTGTGACAATTTTAATTTCTTCCATCTCTCGTTTAACTTCAATTTGTTGCTTTGAGCAGTTCTGTGTGATATGTTGTATGCTTGATTGTTTTGTGACAATTTTTATATACTCCAGACAATTTACTCAGTTGAAATTGTTTTAATTATTTTAATATTGTATTTCCTGCAATTTTTCTTTCCTTGAATTTCACTTCCTTGGTTTTTTTTTTTTTTTTTCGTACGCCCGCTAATACTTGAGGCGAAATCTCAGGTTATTATTAATGTCTAACCTGACATTGATTTTGCGTGAGTATCCCTTTTTTCTTGTACAGAGACAGGTGTCCCTCGCCATTCAGGCAGATACTCGCCGATTTTGGAGGTACCCATTGCAGCTGGGTCGGCTCAGGAGCCGCCAGTCCCTGGTCGACGACACTCCTTCAAATGTCATCGCCAGGTCTCGAGTTAATCCAGTCCAAATCCCGGTCGACCAAAAATCCTCAAATGCCGTCACCCGGGTTTGATCCTGGATCACCCGTTCGCCAGAGCGGTGTGGTAACCACTGTGATAGCGCGGCTCCATAAAGTGAAGTATTAATTCGTAAAAATACTTTGCGCTTTTTTGTGTGCATAACTGCTTTTTTAAAACTTGGTATTATATATATATATATATATATATATATATATATATATATATATATATATACCCTATATCTTTTTTACTATACAAACATGGCCGATAATTATGTACAGTGGCTTCACAAGAATGGTCTACGACTTGGTCATCTGAATATTTACCATCTTCTAGGTAAACTCCCTGAACTTACACACATTCTAAATAAGAATTTTCACATTTTTGGACTTTCAGAAAGTCGCCTAAATGACAGAATAACAGATGATGACATTGCGTTAAATGGTTTTAAAACTATTCGGCGCGATGCAAGCAAAAAACAAGAGACAGGTATAACAGTTTATATTTCCACTTCCCTTAATTTTCGCCACAGAAACGACTTAGAGACAGCAGAGATAAAATGTGTATGGTTGGAAATAAAGCTACCAAACCAGGGCCCATTTCTGGTGGGGTATCTTTATCGAAATCCTAGTGCAGGACCTATGTGGTACGAAGATTTCGCCATCATGGTGGACAACGCATTTGCCACTGTCAAGGAGGTTGTTCTTCTTGGTGATTTTAATATTGAGGTAAAATACTATTTTAGAGGTCTCTTGCTTAGAGTTACTTCCCTTAGGAATGACCGTTCATTGTTCTTATGTATTTGTTTTTCGTGCATGCATGTTTTTTCGGGAACGTCAATGTTTTTTTTCCAACGTCAACATTCTCCAGTACCTACTTTTTTTTTTTTGTTTCTTTGTGTTTTGCTGTGGATCGTCAATGGTTTTTTTCGTTTCTTTGTTTATGTATTTAACATGCCAATAAACTCCAGTACTCGATACTTGTGTAGTTTGTATCCGATTCACACGTCCTCCATGTAAATTATACAATGAACCCTCCCTAAAGCTCCAAGGGAAGTAACTCTAAGTAAGAAACCTCTAAAAAAATAGTATTTTACCGAATGCTCTGTCCCTAATATTGCAATGAGTGACCACTATCCAGTATGCTGTACATGGTCAAAGAATAAATGTAACGTTCCCAAAAATAAACATGTAAGTATTAAATTTAGAAGTTTAAAACATTTTAGTCGGGAATTATTTTTGAATGACTTGCTAACTGCACCTCTCGGCCGTGTTTACCAACTTCCTGATCCGGATGACGCTCAGGGTTGCCATATTGGCTTTTTAAAGCCAGATTTCAGAAATCTGGCTTTTTAAAAATGTGATTGGCGGTAGAAAATTCATTTGGCTGTTGGCTTTTTCCTGGCTTATTTACATGCTAAAATTATCTGCACGAAAATTACAAACCATCCTTTTTCGAAATCATTTTCCTTTAAGAGAAATGTTTTTTGGTCAGTTACATTTGGCAATATTTCTGCCGCCAAGAATCTGGGCAAAAAGGCGCCAACCGTGGCTCTGATATAACCAAATAGGTTGATAGGAACACGCCTCACCAGAAGAAGGCAAAAAATAAATAAAATAGCCAACCGTCGCTCCAGTTTGTCTGGTGTCTCGGACCTCCGAAGCGTTTGGATGTGATTTAAAATTATTTATAATCATACTAATCTGCCGTGAAGTGTAACTTTCTATATGTAATAACGTTTTGTGGTGAAACTGTGACACCTTCGGCTGTTTTTATAAATCAATTATTATCAACAGTCATGGCCATGTTGTCAAATAAATGGAAGGCTTCTTACGATAGCAATCGTAAGTACAAAAGCAAATGGGAAGAAACATTTGTATGGGTCCAAAAGGCTGCTGATGGGTCGGATGCAGCTTATTGTAAATTGTGCCACTGCAACATTTTACCAAGAATTAGCAACCTCTCAAATCATGAACAATCGGAGAAACACAAGCGGAAAGACTCCTAGGCAAGATACGGATAAAGTTAAGGCAGTAGAGCTGCAAATTGCTGTAAGCATGACGTGCCATTGTGTGATACGTACAGTTGACCACCTGAATGAAATCATGACACTGGAGCACTGTTACCAACAGATTACTGGTGGCAATGTATGTAGTTATTATAATATTTATTTGTCTGAGGGAAAGTATTTGTTTTGAAAATCAGGATGCTTTCCTGGCCAAAGATATATCACCCATGATTGATTGATACTTTTGTTATATGGGTTATCTCCCCTGAATATCGAACTTGGCGTATGAATCCAGATTTTGTTGGTCTGTTCCTTGTTGGGCCAGAAACAGATTGTTCTTGCTTAGGTTTATGCAGGAATGTTTACGGTCCGAGTCTATGTTTACTCCTTGTCTATTTAAGACGATTCGGTTTTATATCGTGATATCTTTGTATGTCTAAGTGGGACTATTTTTCCTTGTACTGAACTTTGGGGTCAGGCAGTTTCTGCGCATGGGGAGACGAAAAAGGGTCTTCTGTGATGATGGAGCCTGGTGAATGCCATGTCGGAGACCAGTCCGAAGTTTGTTGATTCTGTGATCTATTATGGGGAAGAAGGTAGTTTCGGATATGATTATTAAGTCTATGAGTTCCCCAGTGTTTATTCTGTAACGCCAGGAGAGGGCGTATGTGTTCTGCTAGTGTATTTCCCATGCCCAGGTAAAAGAACTTTTTGCTGAACTTTTTCCTTGCTAGGCTTAGATGGGCAGACGTCTACATGATGATTATCTATATCAATATGTCGGGATGACATGTTACCTAGCAGCACTGAATATGATTGTATGCAGCAGTTATGATGAAAGAATATGCTGATTCTTGTAGAAACATTTGTGTTCATGAACAAAGCCTTTATTGAAGCTGTACTATGCATCTGTATAGTGAGTAATGCTCACTGGAACCAGAAGCCATTTTGGATCCTATTTTTTGTCGATCAGAGAACAGGGATGCCACTTATTATCAGGTGATGATTAAGAGATCACAGTTATAAAGAAAACCCAATACTGGTGGGTTAACATTATCTCCAGAAATATTTGCTGAACTTTACCTAAAGGAATCTTCGCTAGAAAAGAGGTTCTGTCTAGGAGTCATGCTTGAACATTATTTATTAACTGACATGATCGGTCAGTAAGGCCTGATGATTATATTTATAAACAGTGGAAATCTAAGTGCTTGTCTACGGACGTTCCATTGTAATGTTCTTCAACAGGAATGCCAACTTAAGATTGTAGACCATTGATCAACAGTATGATGATATATGTCGACCTGTTTTCCTGTAACTATACCCGTACTGTCCAAGTGTGTGTGTCCAATTAAACAGTATGAAACGACCACAGTAGTCTGCATCATTAACTTCTAGCTACGTGTGAGTGAGTGTTTAATCTTCTAGTCAACTCTTCAGAACAATCCATGCATTCGCGTATTGACACTAACATCAACACTCGGCTTCTTTACGTTTTGGACAAGGTGACCTGTATGCCAACACTGTGTCGGTTTTGAGTTGACCATCTACACCAATACCAGCTTTATTAACGTGGTGACCAAAAAAGAAGACCTTATCAAGCACATAAAGTTATACAGAAGTAAATATGCATGCTTAGTCAAAAACATTATTTCGCCTGCACTGAAAACTGATCTCATTGATGACTTACAGAACAAGAAATATGCCATCATTTTAGATGAATCTACTGACATTTCAACATAAAAACACTTGTGTATGTTAGTTAGATTTTTTTGTGATAGGAGAAAGGAAATTGTTACTGGATTTATAGGTTTAATTCCAGTGCAAGAGGCTACAGGAGAAAAGATATTCAATTTGATTGACGAGGAAATAAAAAGATGTGGCCAGAGTCTTGCAAATTGCATTGGTTTTGCAACGTATGGTGCATCAAACATGGTTGGGTGCAACAACTCTGTGTGGTCTAGACTAAAAGCTGTATCTCCTTTCTGTGTGCAACTCAAATGTATCTGTCATTCGCCGGCACTGTGCATTCAATATACAGTATCCAAGCTACCATCAAATATTGGATTTTTACTGTCAGAAATACCCAATTGGGTTCGCCATAGTAAATTAAGACGAGAAGCATACAAAGAATTGTTTATTGTGATGAACAGAGCTACAGAATTTGAGCGAACCTGAACTGCCCCCCTTCCCTTTGAAAAACCTTCATTTACGCGGTGGCTTGTGCGTGAAAAGGTTATGTTTAATATTTTGATGAACTGGGAAGAGCTAAAGGCTTATTTCGCTTCTACTGAACTAGCCCAATCACAGTTTGATACAAAATTCAAAGCAATACTTCTAAAGGAAATGTTGTCAGACTACAAAAACTACTTGTTCTTTGAGTTTGCAACACCTCTTGTGCAGGAATTTGAAAGACTGAACAGCCTTTTTCAGCAAACCAAAGCTGATCCTCATGAATTGTACCAACAAATATTCTTACACCAGAAGAGTCTTCAGAACAGACTGTATGATACCAAAAGACAGAAAAAAAATATTCATCAAGTGGATTTTGGTGTAAAATTCTTAACAGCATGTAATAAGTTCCTACAGCAGAACAACAGTGCTGATGCTGATCTAGAAATAAAAAATGTCAAAGAAAGATGTATGCCTATGCTAGAAGAAGCTCTCAGTCAAGTTACATGTAGACTTCCGTCGACGAGAGATACATTTGAAAGTTTATCAAAATTTAGCCCTGTGAAAATTTTAAATCAAATTTCAAGGCCTGTTTTCCGAGTTACCCTTTATACACCATGCAGGAAACACATCAGCAAAATTGAAGAACAATACAGACAAATGCCTTTTGTCGATTGGAAAGAAGAAGCTCTATTTAAGAAAGATGGACTCCCTGTAGACACTGAACAGTTTTGGATTGGTGTACTTCAGCATCAGGCATTTAAAGAGCTCGCCACCTTTGCCCTTACTTGCCTAATAACCCCTGTCAGCAATGCTGTAGTTGAGAGGATATTTTCTCTTGTATCCTCCGTTAAAACGAAGGCAAGAAACAGAATGCAGCTGAATCTTCTTGATGCAATTGTGAGAATCAGGGCAGAACTATTGCTTTCAAGCAAATGTTGCAAAGACTTCACTGCATCTCCAGAAATGCTAAAAAACTTCACATCGGACAAGGTTTATGCAGTGTGTTCCACTCATTCCAGTGGGGAGGATAGTAATGACCTGGATCTGGAGCTTTTCATGTGATATGAGTATGAAAAATGTATTAAAATGTGTTTCGCTTTTCTTTTTTTGGCTCTTTTCTAAAATTGTTTGGCTTTAAATTAAAATTTCGATCTGGCAACCCTGATGACGCTATTGCATACTGGACAAAAATTTTTTATAGTGTTTTTGACATGCACGTACCAGCTAAGGAAATTCGTGTCAAACGACAATTAAAATCTCTGTGGATCACGCAAGAAGTGTTGGAGGCTATGAGGCAGAGAGATCAAGCGCACAAAAATAAGGACCTCAACACAAACAGGATATACAGGAACAAAGTTCAATATTTAATTCGTAAAGAAAAGAAAAATCATTTTAGAAATATGGTTCAGAACACATCAAATAGTAAGGAAATGTGGAAGGCAATTAACACCTTAGCGAAAAAACGTAATTGTTGAAGCGGGTTCTTTCTTTATCCTTATTGGGGGTCAAGGATTTAGGTTGTCTTTAAATCTGTTAGCGTAATGAATGATCTCGTCTTTGTTCCTCATGAACTTCAACTAATTAGCGTTAAGATTAATATCCTTCATAAAGAAGAGCAAATCGTGCATTTTTATATTATAAAAATGTGGCTTAATATTCCAGCCAACTTCCAACTTGATGGATCAAATAAACTCCTTGTGTTGAGTCCAACGAGCATAGATTTAATACATTATACGAATACATCACAGTTAATTCATAAACAGTTCATTGCATTGCAGGAATCATCTTATTATTCATATCTATACAGTGCAGTCCGTTCCAGTCATATAGATTAATTCTTAGCGTTGTCAACAAAACGTAGTAGGTTGTATATACGCGTGGCTGCTATGCAGTCCACCGATAATGATACCAACTAGTTTGTGAGAACGAATCATAAAAATATCAATACTCCCTGAGTTCCTGACTCAAATAAACAATGGTTGTAATTAACCATTCCTGATCCATCGTTTTATCAAACATTATTATGGCTGACCATCAAGCCAATATCAAAGAAATACTTCTGCACTTCATACTAAAAAGCGGGAGTGAATCAAACGCATCTGACTTGCTTGAAGTTCAGATTCAAAAGGGTGAACCAAATTCGTAGTCAAGCGTGACCATATCAACCCTACCACGTCACAATCGAACCATGCGATTGTGTTCAATAACAACCATGAAGCATAAAAAAACATTCTATATTAAAAACCTCTCAACCTCTAATGCGTACTTTAAACGCGCTAACAAATATAGCAGACGACATCGTTAAAACATGTAACAATTCCCTGCCCGACGGGGGAAAAAAAATCTATTCTATAGATTTTTTTTGGAAATAACTTGGTTAATCATATCAAAAATTTAACAAAAACCAAAATACGGCCTACGATGTTCTGTCTAGAACATTGTCGTAAGTCATGTCGATATCATACCAGACATATCATACATGAACATTATATTAACTAAAGAAAATGTCGACTGTCAGTAAATAATTATCTAAGTAACTAAAAGTATGTCTTAACTAAATTAATATGTTGTGTCATCCGATCTACTAATTAAATATAGAATTAAGTAAATAATCAGTGTACTAGGTGTAGGATATAATATAATTAAAATTTAATTAACTGAACTACAGTATTGTATCGTTGTGGAGAAAGTAAAGTAAAGAAAAGAATAATGGAAAAAGCATAAAGTTAAATAGTGAGAAGTTAATAGATTTAAAAAAATGAAATATATGTGTACACTAACTACTATCTAATTAACTTAATGTATCAACTAACAAAATAATAATACATATCATATTATGTAATAATTAAGTAAACATTAGTCGCTAAATGCATATAATAATTACCATATTTATAAATATATTTACTTAAATTATTCAATTGTGTGAGAGTATTTTGTTTTCTCTTTTCTTTCTTTTATTTTTTTCTTCTTTTTCTCATATTATATTTTTATTTTATTAATTAAATAAGTATTGAAATCAGTAGTGTTTGATATGAAGATCCAAACGTTGTTATTTCCATGTGTGCATTTATGGTTTGTTCCATGTGACGAAGAATTTCATTCCATAAGCGATATCTTGATATAAATCGTTCATAATGAAGACTGAGTTAATAGTTCTCATCTGTATTTCATGCAAGGATGAATAATTTGACAGAGTTCATTCAGTCAAAACGATAAGTCCAAAGATGATGCGAATCTTCATTTTTGAGTGTATCATAATGAGTGAGAGATGAATGGACACAAACCAAAGTCCAAACGTTGATAATTGAAACCATGAAATAAGTCTCGTGGAACATCGTAACGTTTATGCGCAGAATGTAAACATACATAAGTTCATTGCAAGTTTCTTCGACGTGTTATTCGTATGCCTCGAGTTCATGACACATCAGCCGTGTAACATGACGTAATACGGAAGCATTTAAAATGTACGTAGAGTTCAATCTCAATTTGATAGTAGATATTCATGGACACGAACATGGTCAACTGTTTTTGATTGAGTAAACGTTTGTCGTCCTTTAATGCATGAATTAGAATTTCTTTTCACTTGAAAATATCATCATCAACGAAGAGATACAAAGTAAGTTGAATGTCCAGACTTCTTGCGGATTTTAAACATAAAATTAGCTTGTTTGATGAAACTGGGATATTCAATATCATTGATTGTACCAACGTTACTTGAGGTACGAATTTCAGTATCATAAAGCGTTGTATGTCTCAGGAGAACTTGACGTCTAGAATTGTAGATTCTTAGAGTTCTGCTCGTCTGGATCATAACATGTCATCTGTTGTCGATAATAAAGAGCAAGCCGTCATATTCTTCGATATTGAGTTGTCCCCAAACGATTACTTGAACTTGAAATGATACCAATATCGAAGTCGAAATTGCCCGCATCTGAACGGAGAATAAATATTTGTGTAAAATTTAGTAACACATGTTGACCTCAGATTTAGGAGGTATTTAATAGAAAAAAAATTCCCTAGATATTTAGTGGACGCGATGTTAGCTTATGCAGTCCCTGTCACTTTCATGGGCATGTCTTTTCTTAAGACAAATAGATGATATACGAAACTTATGCTGCATTGGCTGAGCATAGTTAGAACAATCAACCACGTTACTGTCTATCGTAGGCATGGTAAAAATAACAAAGACGAAAAGACAAAATGTTATCGTAGATAAGACAACACAAGTGTCACCTAATAGAAAAGCCTACAATAACTAAGCCATATAAGAATAAATGACCAATAAAGAAAAGAAATGGTGACTGACAATGCTGAGTCATCAAAGAATATGATAACTAATCCTAATATCTATAGGCTAACATCTGCGCGAAGCAGAATCAGGTACCAATTGTAACTTAAGAGAATGGTGATGAAAGTAAACACCATTGTCACGCTCCATAACCAAATGAGCGTCTCTATTGTTACAGAAGGTAACCAACGCCTCCCTATTCTGACCACTGAATGATGGCAGAAGACAAACAAACTTAACGCTTGCTGTATACTGAAAAAAATTGCCAATTGCCTGCCATTTAGTATCTTGTGGCAGATTGCGCACTAACACAGTGCGAGAATATGCACTTTTCCCAATATATGTAGTATCATTGTCACGAAATTGTGAACAATGACGATATGTATATCTAGTCATATAAAAAGAATTAAATTTCCCCTTTACCATAGACGTTGTATTTTTATTGGATGATGTATCATCCTGACTGAACTTAGGATGATACCTATCAGTATCCAAGGTAGTAGGTTTCATACATGTCGTATATGACTGCCTGATAGGCAAAAGTAATACCTTGCTGACAGATTTATGTGTCTTAATTTTATTATCAAAGTTGATTCCAACTCTAACACATTATTTTCATTAGGAAAATCTTTTCCCTTTTTCTCAACTTCAATAGTTTTCCTTGGATCAGTTTCAATCTGATCATGTCGCCAAGATTTATTCATTGCATTTGCAGCATTATTCTGTTGAGGGAAGGTGTACTTGCCTCGAAATGATTTTCTAATCTGCACTGGAGATGTACAATTGACATTGGAGGAAGTCTCTACAGATACCTCATAAGATGTACGCATCACAGTGTCAACTGGAGTGACAATTGGTGTGCATGTAGTGTCAATGTCACAACTTGGTATATCCCCTTTGATATTAATATCATTATTATTTTGCTGGAGAATCTCATCTTTCTCCTCTGTTTCAAAAATAGTACAAAGACCAAAATTAGAAACTGCTGTGCCGCACGTATTCAAATTATTGGCACGTAATTGAGCCGTAGCAGCGACGGCGTTAGCATTGCCATAAAATTGCAAAATCTTCCTTTCCCATTCATTAATTTCTTCAGGAGTACAGTCTTTACTGCCGTGGATACGACCTACCATCACATCCGCTATAGGATTTTTCAACATACAGACCTTAATGTCACCTGTAAAAAATGGCGTGTTAACATAAATTATTGCAATGGGGTAGTACTCAACAGTACCCCCAAAAGTAATACACCTGACGTATTCATTAGTAGCACAACTTGGGTGGACCAGTGACTGTCTGACTCCAATGGTAGTTGATCCCGAATCTCTCAAAATTGAGACTACTGTACCATTAAGTATTCCTCTATTGAAAATTAGGGTGCATGTGCCGTCGTTCGCCGAAAGACCAACTTCTGGTGAACTGTGTCTGCAGTTCAGTACTGTCTCTTTGGCCTTCTGAAAAATAGCATTACAATCTTGGCAACTATTTGCCACATTATAATTAATAGCACAACATGAAGACGAAGATTGTGACTGATTATTATTATCAGAAGCACTAGAGGTCATACCATCTGTGAGTGCCGCCCCTGCACTGTGCTCAAATTGTGATGGTCTACGTGACTGAGACTGATGTCGGGGATGATCAACAGAATTATTTCGTTGTCTACCATTATAGTTATTGTTTTTAGATCTGTAATTATGATTATTATTGTGCCACTTGTTATCATTGTTACTTGTATTACCATTAAATGGTTTATTCCAATTTGACTTTTGTTGATAATTATTGTTATGCCTGAACTGGGGTGACTGATTTCTATATTGCTGCCTACCTCTGTTGAAATTACCATTATTGTTGTAATTATTTTGCCCCTGATAATAATTGTCATTATATCTTTTATTTGAAAATTTTCTATCAAGGCTTTGAGCTCTTGATCTGTCATACCCATGATATGACATATTGGAGGCAACTGGAAATGGTTCTCTTAATTGGGAATTAGATATATTAACATTAGGGTGTGCCATACAATAATTTATTGCCATTTTTTCTAATTCCTCAATAGTGGGTGGTTTGCGCTCCTGTAAAAAAGAACAAAATGGTGCGCTAACAGAGGATAGAACCTTGTCCCTAAGTAATAAATCAACCAACTTATCGTATGATTTATCTACACCAGCAAGTTCAACCCATCTGTTGAATGTATTGCGTATATTCGCAATAAAACCTGTGAAATCTTTGTTTGATTCAGGCAAAAGAGTATTGAACTTCATCCTACAACTCTTCTCATCTAAATGAAATCGTTGTAATAACAACTTCTTAGCGGCATCATAATCGTTAATCATTGTAGGATCCATGTTCTGAGCTGCACTTGCAGGCTCACCATCTAAAAATTCCCTGAGTTTTAGTGACCGTGCATGTTTATCTAATTTATTGACCTTGCACACATCCTCAAAGCGTAACAACCATGCTGATAAGTCATCAATATTCAATTTGAATGGTGGTAATTTGAAATGATAATTGCTTTTAGTTTGGTTGGATGGAAAAGCATTCTGTGTATCAGTATTATTTATATTTTAAGCTACTTGACCTCTTAAGTTTAATTCAGCCATACGCATTTGTATTAACTCTTTTCCTTGTTGTATTTTCCTTTCCTCAAATTCTCTTATTCTGTTTTCTTTATCAATTTCCACCCTTTCCTCTCTTGCCTTTCTTCTTTCTTCTTCTTGCTTTAATTCTTCTTTCTCTTGTTTAGCAATAGCTTTTTGTTTTTCTAATTTGGCCTCATGTTCAGCTTCCTCTTGTTTAGCAATAGCTTTTCTTTCATCTTCCTCTCTCTTTAATTCGGCCTTTCTATTAGCTTCTTTTTTCTCAAGTTCTTCTTGTTCTTGGCTAGTTCAGCCACCGCATAATCACGGAGTTCTGGTCCTTTGTAGCCAAAATCTTTTCCAATCTTAACAAACTGATCCAAAGTAAACATTTTAATCTAATAATATATCTTTTTAGTCTAATATTAATCTTATTCAACAATAAAATCCGTTTATCAGTTATATATGTGACTCTCTTAGTCAATCAACTTATATATATACAATAAAGAATGGTTACTCAATATAGCCAATCAACCCTCTATCATGTTCCTTTACTACTAGTTGTAAGTTAACAAATTATTTTCACTCAATAAACTATATCAATATTACATACTCATACCAAAACACCTATTAGTTATAAAACTTGTTAGTTTATAATGATGAAAATATTTCACGCATTCAATATCTTCACTTAATAATTGTAGGTATCATCTATCCCTTATTATTTTATTCAGTCATTTATGCCTAATGGCCAATATAGTCCCTTGACTAGACTAATCAATAAATATACCCTCAATATTACCAAATTCAAGGTAAGATCTAATTTTATTATTATTTATCAATATTTTATCATCACATGCCCTATGCAGCATGTGAAAACAATAGTGACTTGGACTACTAGTGCAAATTGATACAGTCCTAGTCATCAAGTATTTTATTTGTCAAAATTAATCAAATGTTTTATATTATTATTATCTTATAATTATTTTATCTTATGATCATATTAATATCAATTATGAATTAATAAATACAAGAGGAACAATAAATTAAAGTTTTACAAGACGAAATGACTCCACAATTGACAATTTACAACCATAAAATGATTCCATGAACGAAATAGGAATCGGAAGTAGTATAAGGTTAAACTGAAATTAGGTCGAATCACATACACTAAAAACGATGACGTCACAATGGACTCATAGACGAACGTTAAAATATATATTCATAAATAAAAGATAGTCAGGTTAGAATTAACAATTGATAGCACGAACAAATGACAAAACTGAATAAAATGAAAACTTATTACAGAAAAAATACCCCAAATATAACGTAACTTTACACTTAAAACACCTAAGATCGAATAAATTCAGAAGCAAACGCAGTCTGCCGTTGGCAAATCTCAACGGATGCTTTGCAAATGGAATTACTCGACTAATGCCCTTTTAGACCGGTTTCAGATCCACTGACCTGCCGAAGCGGTATTAGCTGATCTGAAACTCCCTTTTCCAACCGCCCGCTAAGTTGAACAAAACAACATATGTGCATATATAAAAACATTTAACATTTAAAAGATAGCATCAAAAACATGCCTGTGAATGGGCAACATGGACTAACGTTGCGTAAATTACAAAAAAGTACTTAGCTTTTGAGTAGCGACAATCTCCGACAGTGTGAACATGCGCCAACGGACTTTGTAAGTGGGGTGTAGTACTGATAAGTCCGTGATATAAATTCTTTGGTCGGTTGAGGCATTTTGAACATTTTCAATGTCGCTGTCTTGTTGAGCAAAAGTTAACAACGGTTGTCCTTTGTCGTCAAGGTTGTGACGTCAGTTACGTCATTAGTACGCATGCATATGGAATTTCCATGTCGATCGAAAGGAAAGTTTGAAAACACGATATTCTTGATCGTTGAATAATATCTTTAAAGTGAAATAGTTATTTCACAAACACACTTGCACACCATCTGTTGAAGCGGGTTCTTTCTTTATCCTTATTGAGGGTCAAGGATTTAGGTTGTCTTTAAATCGGTTAGCGTAATGAATGGCCTCGTCTTTGTTCCTCATGAACTTCAACTAATTAGTGTTAAGATTAATGTCCTTCATAAAGAAGAGCAAATCGTGCATTTTTATATTATTAAAATGTGGCTTAATATTCCAGCCAACTTCCAACTTGATAGATCAAATAAACTCCTTGTGTTGAGTCCAACGAGCATAGATTTAATACATTATACGAATACATCACAGTTAATTCATAAACAGTTCATTGCATTGCAGGAATCATCTTATTATTCATATCTATACAGTGCAGTCCGTTCCAGTCATATAGATTAATTCTTAGCGTTGTCAACAAAACGTAGTAGGTTGTATATATGCGTGGCTGCTATGCAGTCCACCAATAATGATACCAACTAGTTTGTGAGAACGAATCATAAAAATATCAATACTCCCTGAGTTCCTGACTCAAATAAACAATGGTTGTAATTAACCATTCCTGATCCATCGTTTTATCAAACATTATTATGGCTGACCATCAAGCCAATATCAAAGAAATACTTCTGCACTTCATACTAAAAAGCGGGAGTGAATCAAACGCATCTGACTTGCTTGAAGTTCAGATTCAAAAGGGTGAACCAAATTCGTAGTCAAGCGTGACCATATCAACCCTACCACGTCACAATCGAACCGTGCGATTGCGTTAAAAAAAAAAACCATGAAACATAAAAAACATTCTATATTTAAAAACCTCTCAACCTCTAATGCGTACTTTAAACGCGATAACAAATATAGCAGACGACATCTTTAAAACATGTCGTAACAGTAATGCACCACTCATTATCTTCCAACGCTTC
The DNA here is from genome assembly GCA_024509875.1 of Oreohelix idahoensis. Taxonomy (NCBI): domain Eukaryota; kingdom Metazoa; phylum Mollusca; class Gastropoda; order Stylommatophora; family Oreohelicidae; genus Oreohelix; species Oreohelix idahoensis. Next base: position 68,722 of record JAMPIV010022919.1, read on the forward strand.
ATTTACTTGTACAGACTTCAGCAATCACTTTCAAGCAGAAATAAGCAGTCTGAAATCCACAATACCACATTCCCCTAGTGACTTAGACCAGCTTTCAGCATTCTGTGAGAAGAAATGTACAAACTCATTTCCACCCGACATTCCTTTTATGACAGTTAATGAAGTGTATAACTATCTTCATGCCTTAAAGATAATAGCTCATCAGGACTTGACGGAATTAGTAATCGAATACTGCGTTATGCTGCACCTGCTATTAGTGATTCACTAACTTATATATAAAATCAATGTATCGCCAAATGTTATTTTCCTTCGGCCTTTAAGATCGTCAAAGTATATCCTCTCTTCAAACCTGGTTCGTCAGATAACAGTAACCTTGGTAACTATAGACCAATTTCTCTTTTACCATCGCTATCTAAACCACTAGAAAAACACATAAATAAAACAACACTACAGTACCTAGTTAGCAATGACTTGCTAATTGACAGTCAGTCAGGGTTTAGACAAAAGCATTCATGCCACACAGCTCTAACTAAGATGATAGACAACTTGCACCTAAACATCAATAAATAACATATGCGGAGCAATCTTTATAGACTTTAGGAAAGCATTTGATATGTTAGATCACGCTGTTTTAATAAGGAAATTAGAAACAATGAAAGTTAACTTTAAACTAGTGACATTACTTAAATCATTCCTGTCCGACAGACAGCAAGTAGTGTGGTACAATAACTCATTGTCAAACCCAACTATTATTGACACCGGTGTTCCTCAGGGTTCTATTCTCGGCACTCTACTTTTTTCCATTTACATAAATGACCTTCCACTACACATCAAATACTCATCCTGCGACCTATTTGCCGATGACTGTACCATTTATACTAGTGATAAAAGTTGCAACACGCTAGAAATATTATTACAAAGCGACACAGACAATCTTATTAAGTGGAGCAATGAAAACTGCATGCAAATAAATATCATTAAAACAAAATGTATGATAATATCATCTAGACAAAAATTAAAAAACTCACTGAAAACAACACGTCAGCTGTACATTGGAACCTCTTTAATTGAAAATGTCAATGAAAATAAAACAATAGGACTCATAATTGACCAACATTTAAGTTGGAATTCGCATGTACAAGCACTAACCAAACAAACGGCACAAAAAGTTTACCAGTTAGCTAAAATCAAACATTTCCTAGATGAGGAGACTTGAAAAATGTTCTATACATCCCAAATACAAGCACATCTAGACTATTGTTCCACAATTTGGGATGGCTGCTCCATGTCCAACACTAAAAGACTATATTCATTACAAAAACGTGCAGTGCACCTAGTTTCAGACAAAAACCTCACACAATGTGTAGACCCATATACATATCATAACATATTACCACTAAGAAAGCACTTTCTCTTCAACAAAGCCAAATTTATTCACAAAATCTTATCACAGAATGCTCCAAAGCATTTGTGGCCTATTTTAAAATACAGCGGAAGACGCAGTCACCGCTTAAATAAATTACACATGCCCAAGCCTAGACTCGACTTATTCAAGAAAATTTTAGCTTTTTCTGCTGCTCATCTGTGGAATAATCTTCCACGCGACCTAAAAAACACGCTTAGTCCATATTCATTCAATCAGAGACTTTTCAAATACATCATGAGTGCAGATTATATACCACCCTAATTTAGTTATGTTCTTAAATAATTATGTAACATCATATGTAGCCTAGGTTTCAAAGATAATTTTGTCCTGTTTAGTATTAATTATGATAAGGTACTGTAAATCTGTGTAACTGTTATTGTACTGTTACAATGTTGGGATTTTATTTTATTTTGTTATTTTATTATTTAAGTAATATTTAAGATGCTTGTGAGAATTAATGGATTCAGTATGGAAGACGAGAGAAAGGAAGGGCAGAATATTAGACGGGCCTGCGTGCCCAATTCTAAACCCTTTGAAAATAATGTTCGTTCGTTCTATCTCTGGCCTGTGTTGTGTGTGTTTTGAATACTGCGCTGCCTCTTCTTATAGGGTAGCAGCGAGCGTATCAGAGAGCAAGGTCGATAGGTTAGTCTCAGCCCCCTTGGTTTTCATAGTTCCGAGTGAAACTGTGTGAGCTACCATCCAAACCTCCCCTCCATACATTTAACCACGTTTATCCATAACCTTCTGATATACCTCCTTTTATTTCCCAGACAGTGAGCTTTCTTTCCGTATGCATTAGGCTGTAATTGGTTCTGATATATAATATTTACACATTTTTAAAGTCTATCGAATCGGTAGTGTTCGATGTGCTGGCTCAGTCAATCTCAATTTTCTCCATAAGTACTTTTTCCATCCACTATTCCTTAGAAATGCATATTCCTGGATTTATCCTTCGACAAACTAATCAACTTCTATCACTTTCTGATAATGCATTTGCCTATACTAACTATAAATCATTCCAGAATTTCGTACACTTCTGTCACCATGTTAAAACGCCATAACTTTATCGATCGGCCGCTGCAGACTCTTGTCTTTTGATTGGGTCACCCAATTCGTCTCTACTTCATTCATTAACAAGTCATGTGTATACAAATTATGCTACAGATGGTGACAAATTTGATGATGACTGATATCAAAATGATGATGACAATGATGACGGTACTATCTAGAGTCATGATAATGACAGTAATCATGATCTGGTCATGATGAGGAATTATCAGGATGATGATGAAGAAGAAGGTCATGATAATGACAGTAATGATGATCTGGTCATGATGAGGAATTATCAGGATGATGATGAAGAAGAAGGTCATGACAATGAGTGGTGACAACAATAATGGTCATAGCAATAACAAAGATAATGATAACAGTGATGGTTAATTGTGAGCAAGGAGGAGTGGGTTCAATTACCAGCACAGGCAGTGCACGAAAAACATCAGGAAAATGACAATTGCACCACTCTTACTCACTCTGTTTTCCTCAAGACTGTCATGAGGTCCTGGAGGGTCATCAAAACAAAAGAAGTCTCTAACTGGTTTGCTGTATCACACAAAAAGAAAGGACATTCAATTAATAAAAACTGTTTTTATTGGATAATGGTGCGTTATGGTAACATCAGTAGCACGGTACATCTGATTTTTTTTTTTTAAACAAAATAATCTTTAATGTACTAAACAAAAACTATTATTATGAGATGTTTATCTTTGAGTGTGTGCATGTGTCTTTGAGTACAATGCCTGGTGACACAGGTTATCCAAGTATCTCCGCAGTGTCTTATACCCAGTGATGTTTATCAGTTCCATTTTTGACATCTCTGCATGCCAAACCTAACAAAACCAAATAAAAATAATATTAAGGGGGAGGGGTGTAAAGGCCTGGTGTTTCCAGTTATATAACTGATTTTAATAGATATTTAATTGACTTTCACTTGTCAAAAGTCATATGTATTGTAAGAACAGCATCAGACCTTCACATTCCCAATTACTATATATTAATCGATCAGTGTTAAATAACTGGCAGATGGCAAAATAACAGTTGGGCGACAGCAGCTGAGATTCAAAGATGTGTGCAAGAGTGACATGATGGCACTGGACATCAATCCAGCAACCTGGGAGGATGAAGCTGCCGATCGCACCAAGTGGTGATGCTATCTATGGCACCACCTCAGATTGGGTGAAAAGAAGCTCACACATCAAGCAGAAGAGAGGAGAAAATGTCGAAAGGAACACCAGGAAGATAAGCAGCTGAGGGCTGTTACCTCAGGTGCACATTACCATAGTCAGTTATGACTGAAGGGGCTATTATTATTATTATCTTGTTAAATACTGTTTGACTATATTATGCAGTTTCCTAGGTCTGTCTATTTGTTATCTGTCTATTTTTCCTTCAATATTTTCTGTTGTCACAATATATTCCAGCTTTCTTCTTCTCATAAGATGCAAATCCAGAGTAAAAGGATTGCTTCCTTCTGATGTGTGTAACAAGCTTCCTTCTGATGTGTGTAACAAGCTTCCTTCTGATGTGTGTAACAAGCTTCCTTCTGATGTGTGTAACAAGCTTCCTTTGCACACTGGCTTCTTTCAGGACATCCTCATTATTCTTTATAGTTGCCTATGGTTTTCTTAAGATGCTTCTGTAAAACCACATCTCTAGGGCCTCCAGGGCTTTTCTTGCTTGTTTACTAATTGCTCATAACTCACTTCGATATGTCAGGACTGGCTCTGAAGAACTCTTTCTTGCTTCCACTGACAAAGAGTTGTTGCATAAAATACTTCTAATGTTTTGGAACACTGCTATTTCCTGTATTTCTTGACATGAACAATGACACACTTGCATGTAATCATATAACACAAAGTTGTCTATGACACAATCCACCACACTAGCATGCAACAAATGTAAAATTGCAGTACTGAATGACTCAATTCAAATACTCTTACTTACTTAGTCATTCCTCTTCCACCGTGGGGTACAGAGGTCCACCAGAGACAGCATCACACCATCCCATCAGCCATCTTCCTCCCGGTCCATCCCCCATTCCAGTCCTCAGTATCCCAGAGATTGCCCAATGCTGTCCTCTCAGCGATCTATGGGTCATCCTGGAGGTCTAGGTCCTTGGCCCCTAGCTTCCCACAACTGTCAAGGTAGCTGATCTTCTCCTATTCTATAGTCATGGATATTCATGGTGTACAATCCCCAGTACTTTTATGCAGCAATAGGACAAACTTGTACGAATATCCAAATGTTGATAACCAAAAATGTACTAACAGTACATTCATAAACCCTGTTATTATCTGTAATTACAGCAACTCTAGCAACTTATGTGGCATACATCAAGCATACTTAAAAATGCAAGAACCACTAAGCATACACATGATTACACTATCACTTTGATAACTCTTGACATTCTAGAACCACATTGTTCTGACAATGTCAATTACTTCTGCTGCTCGTATAAGGTCAAGGTAATCCCATAGCAGAAACTGTCATAAGGTAATGAAGTATTAGAGGCTTCACTATATTAGGTCAAGGTAATCCCATAGCAGAAACTGTCATAAGGTAATGAAGTATTAGAGGCTTCACTACATTAGGTCCAGATTCTTTTTTTAAAAAATTAGATGTGGGTGACCAATTCTCCTCCTCGCTGCCTTTGGCGTCCCTAACTCATAAGCAGAGTCTGACACCCATGTACAGCTGGGAAGACTGGCGTGTGATGTTACCAGGTTTCAATCCCAGAACTCGGTAGCTCTGCTACCAGAGGAAAATGCTCTAACCGCTTAGCCATTCGGACTCCATAGTATAAGCATCACTTCAACGTGCAAGCATCATCACTGTAAAAAAACAGCTATTCTTTCTCTCTCATTCTCTCTCGCTTTCACACTCCTTCACTGAATTCTCCAAAAGCCCAGCTCACACATCTGGCTTCTTCAAAACCTTGAGTACACCTGCCCCTGCAGCTGGCTTTCGCACCGAAGGCTCCCAAACACATCTGACTTGCTCACTGTCTGGTTCTTATCATCAATATGGGGAGACATAATTACCAAGGATCAACTAACGCCCACTTGCTAATCTGGAAAGTTCATATTTGTGAATCTTATGTTGTGTAGTAAATTATACTCAGATAAGTAAAGATTCACAAAATAAATATTGTATAGCAGGACTTGGGCTTAATAAAATAACCAAATAAATAATTATATAAAAATTAAATAAAAATACAAAAGCAATAACATTTCCAAAATTAACAGCAGAACTAGTCAAGAAAATAAATACAGAAGGACGAACACAGAGATCAAACTAAATAACTTACCTGTTGCATATGTCCCCGTGGCCTGTGACATTGTCTACATAAGTTTGCAAGCCCTGTTGTCTCTCCTCAAGAAAATCTAAATCAAAGTTGCTTCTAAACCAGCGCTTTGGTGGCAGAAAAAAACGGAAACTGGGAAACAGCAGTTTCAGCTGACAAGAGAGGTTAAAAATTTTTTTATTAAATATGCATTTTGGTTTATATAACAGGTTAAAAGGTAGGAAAAAAAGGGGGGAAAATCTATATATCACTATATCGTTATTATAAGTAAAATATTTTAAGACCATAAATGAAATTGACCGAAATATTTTTAATTTTTATACTTATTACGAAATGGTTTAACACTATATTTTTTTCCTTCTTTCTATGTGTAACAGACAGAGAGAAAAGAGGTAGTGATAAATAATAAGTAGTGTGTGGGAAAGAAAGTGATATGTCAAAAACAGTGCGTGAGAAAGTGATAGATAAATAATGTGTGCCTGAGAAAGAAAATGATAGATACAAAATAGTCCATGACAAAGAATGTGACAGATCAAAAATAGTGCATGAGAAAAAAACAAAAAACAGAAGATTAAAAATGCAATGTTTTATGTCACTGTCACGTGAACGCTGTGTTTATACCAGCAAAATTACGGAGATAACTTTTAGCAAAATGTGAGTGTGTGTGTGTGTGTGTGTGTGTGTGCATCACAGAAAGAAAAGGAAAATGAAAGAAAAGAGACAGCCATGAAAAAATTCATGTATCTACATTACAGGCCTCCAACCCTTTATCTGAAACCCTTGGGGTCAGAAGTGTTTAGGGATTATTTGGATTTCAGAACGTCAGAATAGCAAATTTACCATATATTATGATAGCACCTTATTGTGGTCTATGGCAGCACCCTGGTAAGCTTTCAGTGCACTGAGAAATATATGGAAATCAACAGAAATCAAAACCAACCAAAAAACAAATCAGAAACTTCAACTCAAATGTCAAGACAGTCCTTTTGAAAGGCTGTGAAACATGGACAATATTTAAAAAATGACAACTTAGAAGGTACAGACTTTTATAAATGGGTGCTTGTGTAGAAATGCGAGACTGAATAGGTATCATCAGATCACCAATGTGGAACTGATGATACGAACCAGACAGGTACCATTCGAATAAAACCTGAGTAGAGGACTCTGGCGTTAAATTGGACACACTAACAAACCCTGCTGATAGCATTACAAAGCAATCTTTGTTCTGAAGACTTGAGTAGAGGACTTTGACTTGAATTGGACACACTAACAAACCCTGCTGATAGCATTACAAAGCAATCTTTGTTCTGAAGACCTGAGTAGAGGACTTTGGCTTGAATTGGACACACTAACAAACCCTGCTGATAGCATTACAAAGCAATCTTTGTTCTGAAGACCTGAGTAGAAGACTTTGGCTTGAATTGGACACACTAACAAACCCTGCTGATAGCATTACAAAGCAATCTTTGTTCTGAAGACCTGAGTTGAGGACTTTGGCTTGAATTGGACACACTAACAAACCCTGCTGATAGCATTACAAAGCAATCTTTGTTCTGAAGACCTGAGTAGAAGACTTTGGCTTGAATTGGACACACTAACAAACCCTGCTGATAGCATTACAAAGCAATCTTTGTTCTAAAGACCTGAGTAGAGGACTTTGGCTTGAATTGGACACACTAACAAACCCTGCTGATAGCATTACAAAGCAATCTTTGTTTTGAAGACCTGAGTAGAGGACTTTGGCTTGAATTGGACACACTAACAAACCCTGCTGATAGCATTACAAAGCAAATTTTGTTCTGAAGACCTGAGTAGAGGACTTTGGCTTGAATTGGACACACTAACAAACCCTGGTTATAGCATTACAAAGCAATCTTTGTTCTGAAGACCTGAGTAGAGGACTTTGGCTTGAATTGGACACACTAACAAACCCTGCTGATAGCATTACAAAGCAATCTTTGTTCTGAAGATCTGAGTAGAGGACTTTGGCTAGAATTGGACACACTAACAAACCCTGCTGATAGCATTACAAAGCAATCTTTGTTTTGAAGTCCTGAGTAGAGGACTTTGGCTTGAATTGGACACACTAACAAACCCTGCTGATAGCATTACAAAGCAATCTTTGTTCTGAAGACCTGAGTAAAAGACTTTGGCTTGAATTGGACACACTAACAAACCCTGCTGATAGCATTACAAAGCAATCTTTGTTCTGAAGACCTGAGTAGAGGACTTTGGCTTGAATTGGACACACTAACAAACCCTGCTGATAGCATTACAAAGCAATCTTTGTTCTAAAGACCTGAGTAGAGGACTTTGGCTTGAATTGGACACACTAACAAACCCTGCTGATAGCATTACAAAGCAATCTTTGTTTTGAAGTCTTGAGTAGAGGACTTTGGCTTGAATTGGACACACTAACAAACCCTGCTGATAGCATTACAAAGCAATCTTTGTTCTGAAGACCTGAGTAAAAGACTTTGGCTTGAATTGGACACACTAACAAACCCTGCTGATAGCATTACAAAGCAATCTTTGTTCTGAAGACCTGAGTAGAGGACTTTGGCTTGAATTGGACACACTAACAAACTCTGCTGATAGCATTACAAAGCAATCTTTGTTCTGAAGACCTGAGTAGAGGACTTTGGCTTGAATTGGACACACTAACAAACCCTGCTGATAGCATTACAAGGCAATCTTTGTTCTGAAATCCCCTGGGTAAGAGCAGAAGAGGGAGACTGAAAAATACATGGAAATGGGGAATGGAGACAAGCAAGAAAGGGATAAAGAAAACATGGAAAGACCTTGAACAGATGGCACAGAACAGGAAGGTTTGGCATGTACAGGCTGAAGGCCTATGCTCCTTAGGCAGCTAAAGGGTAATGATAATGAAATAATATTTATTTTACACAATTTAAATAATCTTGTTTCACTTTTTAAATTACCGGGCTAGAGGGACATGCCCAATAAAGATATAAATCAAATAATACCTGATCATTGAGATGAACAAAGTCTGAATACCGTCGAAAAATAAACCAACCCACATCATCATCTTCAACCATTACATGAATCTTGAACACCTGTGAAGCACCAAAATATGTGAAATCAACTGACAGACTATTGTAACGAGATGGTATTATAGTGGTTGTTGTCTTGATGACAGTTGATGATAGTTCTACAAAGAATAATGAACTCCACGATATACCCCAGTCTCAGAAATGAGCACTGGTGAATAATAGCACAAAGGATAGTCAGACAGTAAAGACCCCTGGTTCCGGTGGTAATAAGAAGATCAAGAGCCTAGAGTGTCTTCTCGTAATAACTATCTTATGCTTTAAATAACAATGAAATTCAAATTGAACTCAATAGTAACTTTATGAAATTAACAAAATTCAAGTTACAATTAAAATCAATTTATTTATAATGATTATCTTATCTTCTGTTCTTGAAATAGATAGAAATGCTATATGAATAGGAATTTTATATTTACACAATATCCAGAGAAATCACAGTGATATTATTTTACTTTACTGAATTACAGTGTCTCTGCTTTTCTGACAAAAAACGTTAACCAGTCTTTTTCTTCATATGACTTGACTCTTCACATATAAATTGATCGAATGTTCATCTGTTTCTGCACTTAACTGAGTGCTCCTTAAATGATGGTTGACAATGTTGGTGAGCTCCACACGACTGTATAGACTCGGCTGATCTTCCCATGTAGTAGGGATACCAGCACAACCAGGTAGACCAGCGGTAGTGCTCCGTGTCGCTATGCAGGATAACACTTGGGTTCTCACTTCTGGCTTATGTCTATGTACGACCGAAACCCTCTGGTCTTTTTCAGAAATACTAACAGGACTACTTCTGGCAAAGGCAGGCCAGCACAAATACTCAGTGGTGAAGGAATACGTGCCTAGCTCTCTCCTTTTGTCCTCTGCGTTCTTTCAGTTCGTGTGTTTCCCTTCACTGTGTTGTTGTTGTTGTTTTCTTCTACTATGTTGCTGTGATACCCTGTTCAACCTGAAGTTTGGTTATAATTGGGGTATATAGGGTGTTATCGTCTTCACTGGTATCTCGTTCGTAGTCCTGGAGGTGACTGGTCCTGAAAAGGACCACTTGCTGGCTGTCTGGATTCCTCTTTGTCCGTTTGTGGTGCCGTGTCGCTCTCATGGTGTTTTTTATGTCCTGCCTCAACTATCTGGCTCGTTTAGTTTTGTGTGTTTCTACGCTACTAGTTTCTGTTGTTTTTGTCTTCTTGCTCTCCTGTATCTGTGACAGTGCTTTTTCAATTATCGTTGGTAGTAGCTGTTCTAGCGTTTCTGGCTGCTAATGCTCTTTCTTGATTGAGTAACATTTGCTGTACGATGTCGATTTTCATTTTGTCTTTCGTTTCTTTGTTTTGTTCTATAGTTTTTGTAAGGATATCCTCAACGATCCTTCTCTCTGATTCAATCCTTTTGAGTATTTGTTCGTTCTCTGCCTTTAGCTCTGTGAGTTTGGCGATGTCAACTTCTATCTCGTGTTTGATGGTTGTTTCAATTCTTTTGAGTATTTGTTCGTTCTCTGCCTTTAGCTCTGTGAGTTTGGCGATGTCAACTTCTATCTCGTGTTTGATGGATTTTGTTTCCTGTAGCATTGCCTGGGCGCTCTGTAACATTTCTCTGGCGCTCTGCATATCTATTATGTCTTCACCGCTGTCCTTGTCGTCTACGGGATCCTGCTTGTTTCTGCTTTCGTTCTGCTGTTTCCTTTTCATTTCGTTGATTTCAGCGGTCAGCTTGTGTAGCTGTCTTCTGTCAATCGTGCGCTGTTTTTCTGTAGCATCCGCATTCACTCTGTGTTTGGCCTCTTTGAAGGGTATGTTTTTAGACACGGCCTCCTTCAAGATGCTCTTAGTTTCCTGGAACACAGGGCATCCTCTGTACCTTGCCCCGTGGTTTCCGTGGCAGTTTGCACAGATACGGTTTTCGTTAGTTTCTTTGTAGTTGCGGTCCTCCTTTGCCCTGGGGCAGTCGCCATATTGGTGACTACCCGCACAATACCGGCAAACTGCATCTCTCCTGCACGTCTTTTTTGTGTGCGAGAACTGCTGGCAGTTGGAGCACTGCATCACCGGAGGGATATAGGCTTCTGTCTTTTTGGTTGTGGTTTCGAGCGTCAGTCTCTCGGGTCTTGTCGATACTTCTACCGTGACTATCATCAGATTGGTATCTTTCTTGGCCCAGGTTTTTAGCCTTTCGACCTGCGTGATTTTAAGATTTGTGTTTTCAGCTTGAAGGCGTCTGTGGACCTCGCCTTCGGAACATCTGGTATCCACCCCTCTGATGACCAACTTCTTTGTTGTCTTGTACTTTTCCACCACCACTTTTATTTGGTGGGGCAACTGGATTTCCTTTGGACCGGATTCCAGTTCGATCATCAGCGAGGTTGTTTTGTCTGTGTTGTTGAGAGAAAGCACTACTCCCTTTTCGTGCCTCCCTACTTTGGCGATACCTCTCCGTCCAGTTATCACCTCGAGGATGTTGATCACTTTGTTGTCGGGTAGGGCCCTGAGTGAGACCTCACTTCCTGACGTCTGGGTGATCTTAACAATCCTCTCCTGTATCGTTTCTGAGTTGCTTGTATTTTTAGTGTTTGGTCTTTGTTTCCTTCTACAGGCTTGGTTCGAATCTTGTTCTTGGTTATTCGGTGTGATATCTTGCGTCTGAGCCTTTGAGTTGTCTGCTGTTTTTTCCTCAGGATCAGGAATGGTAGCTTGCTTCTCAGTGGGTTCGATGTCCAGCACGTCTGGAGCTACTTCTACTGTTGCTTCTTGAAGAGCGAGCCTAAGGGACTCGTCTCCGTCTTCAAGTCTTCGAAGTGCATCTAAAATGGTCTCTGCGACATCTTCCTCTTGTACCTGTCTGTGTTGAGGATCTGCCTCTATCACTTCCTTCATAGTGCTTGCAGGTGGGTCGGCTGTCATCTCGGCATCGTGCGGCTTCTCTGTCATAGACCGGGTTACTGCTGACGAGTCGGGTGGGTGCAGCCTGGATAGAAGCGCTTGTTTTCTTTTCTCCAGCTGTCGTAACGCTCTACATATTTCTTTATGTTCTGGGTCTTCTTTATCTAGGCAAGGGGTCGGGCCACTCTGACTCTCAGTTGGGTCGACGCATGTCACAGCTAACTCAGTCGTGTCCGGAGTTATAGAAGGGCCGGTCCCGGCACGAGTACTTGGGGCAGTCTTGCTCTCTGGCTGTTTGTCATTGTTGATTGTGATATTGCGATTACACTGGCTGTTCTGCGCTGGTGGGCTGGTGTAGACCTTTCTCTTTTTAGCGTGTGGCCTATGTCTGAGCATTTTGACGATAACGCGATCTTATCTCGAGTAGTGGCGTCCTGAAAAGGACGTTGGTGTCTTGTGTGGTTGTTGTTGGTTATTTCACTTCCAACTACCTGCGTATTTATGCGCTTGGTCAGCCATCTTGCGTGAATCCGTGACTTTGCGCTGATTGGCTATTCCTTCAAGCAACTTCAGTCGAAAATATTTCTCGTATTTCACTTCGGGTAGGTGATCTGTGTTAGTTTCTAAACAGATACTTTAGTCGTTCTCATTACTTACAAAAGCTATTGCCTCTTGAGATATCTCGTTTTAATTGGACAACATGTGGCTTTCCTTCCATATCAATCTTTCCGAGATCCGTCTGTCCTTCCTTTTTCTATGAATTTTTAAACCGCACTTTTCATCATTTTCCGAACTGTTTGACCCACTTGGGTGATCATATCCCCATAATTATAAAAGACATTGTCTTCCTGGCTATATCCACACCTGGGTCTACTCTCCCTCTATGACTCAGTGAAGTAGAATTTCCATCGGTCAGCCCGTTGATTTTAAATGAATTTATTACTGCGTGGTCCGAACACAGATTTCCTCCCTACCCGATTTTTATGACTAGACGATCTCCGTGTAGCAACTCTCGTTTCCTTGGTCGAGCTAATTAGCATTACACATGTTTCGCCGGTGTTTACTTAGTTTTGATTACCTAGATATCGAATCCCAATCGCATTATGCGACATAGTCGCCCCGTTTTCTAACCGAGAGATATCTCGAGCTTAAATTTGGGAACGATATCGTTGTAATCATGCCTATTGGCGGTTAGTTTTCTTCTGTCTATCTTGAATCTGATCAGTGGGATGCCTACAAAAGGAATATGCTCCCAACTTCTGGTTTCTTTGATAGCGATTTATCTTTTCTATTTCTCTTTTGCCCGTTCGATTGATCATCCAGGCTCTTATGGTTGGGTCCTCAACAGATGATTTACTATTTGCTCTATAGCATGATGAACTAGGGTCTGTGTTATTCATTTGAAAGTTACAGCCCTGTTTTGCATAAGATTTGATTGCAGGTTTCCCTTGCAATTTCCTGGACATTCGATTTTGGCAAAAGGATTGTTTCCTTGAATCCAGCTCCTGGTGTTCAGCATGTATTTTAGACTGTCTGGGATATTTCTTCTCCCCTCTCGTGCCAATACCGAGAATACCCATGGTCGATGGTTTTCCAGTAGATCTGTTGTGATACCGCTTACGTTGATTCACTGGATCTACCTTGGGGCACTCTGGGCAGGAATTTACAAACCAGTTAATGTCCTCAGTAATACCTGGCCAGTAGTAATGGGTGGCTATCCTTTGTTTTGTGGCACCATTACCCAGGTGTTCACTCAAAGAAGCAATATGCCCCCATTCTATAACCTTGTTTCTATAGGTGGATGGTACAACAATCTGCCCATGGCCGTTTGGCCCTCTGCCAGCTTTCCTGTGCAAGAGTCCATGTTCCATATAGAAATCCCCTTTTCTGGGAGGGTTATGTGTTTTTGGCAATTTGCCAAAGCAAGGCTTCAATGTACTATCTTGGGCTTGAGCCTTCTTCATCTCAGTTGAATGAATTTTTAAATGAGTGTTCCCCTCTTTATTCTGGGAGCCTGACCTGGTCCGGGTGTCTTCCGCAACCTCAGGTTTTATAGGGTTTCCCAGAAAAACATATCTACGTCCCAACATCAGGGGATAGAAGGGATCATCTAGTACTGCTGCATTTATTTCCCCTTCCACATAGCGACAACTGACTTGAATCTTCGCTATGGGCAAAGTTAGGGTACTGCTCCTTTTAGTGGCCCTTGAATATCCACTGTTTCTGTTGTGATTTGTTCAGGGTGCACCAGAGATGCACACACGACTGCGTCATAGGACAAACCTGTGTCATACATTCCTGTGACTGGTTTGCCATTCACAGTCACTATCTCCTGTGTAGGTGGGTGATGGAGGCTATTCTGAATCACTGTCAGTTCCTTCCTATCAGAAGTCCTCACCTGTAAGCATGCAGCATAATAAGGAGGGGTTTTCCTTCTGCACTCTGCAGTATTATGGTTGCTCATTCTACAAGTCTTACACCATTTCTCTTCCTTTCTTGAAGGTTTCTTATCGTATGCCAGAGGGTTTCTTTCATGTTGCTGATGGTTTCGGTGGTTGGTCTTATGGAAGTGGTTTCGAGTGGGTTCGTCTTCGTCCTGCTCGAAGTAGTTGTGAGGCTTCTTGAGAAATTCTCCTTGTTTCCTTTTTGCTCCTTGTGTTAGAGAATGTGCCAATTGGTGACTTTCAGCATATTTGATTATGTCTTCCAACCTATCCCATCTGTTTTCTACCAGAAATTTCTTCGTTTCAGGGGTCATGGAATCTAAAAGTTGTTCTATCAGAATCATTTCCTTGAGTCCCTCGAAATCTTGCGAAAAGTTTCCCAGTGTACACCATCTCAGTAGGTAAGTTTCCAACCGAGCTGTGTATTGTTGGTACGTTTCTCCAGCCTCCTTCTTGGCAGTTCGGAATTTCTTACGATAAGCCTCTGAATTTTGCTCATAGCGAACAAGCAATGCTTGCTTCAGAGCCTCGAAGTCTTCCTGTTCCTCTTTGGGTAGTTTCAAAAACACTTCGTAAGAAATACCCCTCAATCCTTGAGAGAGCTTAACATTCCACTTTTCCTTCTCTAGGCCATATGATGAAGCAAGTCGCTCAAACCTGTCTATGTAGGCCTCAATAGAATCGTCCTTCTCTATAAAAGCATCCAAATGGAAGTTCATAGCACCCTTTTGAGGACCTTGGCTAGAGCTACTGTCAGAGTGAGGAGAACTGCTACCATTTATACTTGCAGTTGCCTGAATTTCCAGTTGTCTTAACTTCAACTCATGTTCTCGTTCAGCCTGAATCCTTCTTTCCTCT
Organism: Oreohelix idahoensis; assembly: GCA_024509875.1. Taxonomy (NCBI): domain Eukaryota; kingdom Metazoa; phylum Mollusca; class Gastropoda; order Stylommatophora; family Oreohelicidae; genus Oreohelix; species Oreohelix idahoensis. Next base: position 83,757 of record JAMPIV010022919.1, read on the forward strand.
CTCTCGACCTCTAATCTCCTTTCTTCAGCTTCCATTTTCTTAGCTTCTCTTCCAGCTTCTAATTCAAGCTTCTTGGTCTCCCTTTCGGCTTCCAATTTCTTAGCTTCTCTACCAGCTTCTAATTCAAGCTTCTTGGTCTCCCTTTCGGCTTCCAATTTCTTAGCTTCTCTACCAGCTTCTAATTCAAGCTTCTTGGTCTTCCTTTCGGCTTCCAGTTTCTTAGCTTCAATTTCCATATACTTATCACTTTCCACAGTGACAAACTGGATAAGAGCATCGCCACTTAGGCCCAAGTCCTTCCCCATTTGTATAATGGCAGACTTAACCTTTACCAGATCAGCCATTGTCTTGCTGTTGAGAGGGTGAATAGTCTTACTCAACTAATTAATTCAAGCTTAATTAAATTAAACTTAATTAATGAATATTGTCACAATCTATGTGAGAGTCTGTCTATTTGTACTCAATGGTACTTCAACAAAAAAATTATTTAGATATTATTATTTATTTTATATATATATTTTTCCACTGTTGGGAAAAAAAAAAATTCAAAAAAAAATTTTTTCTAAGAAAGAAGATAGCGTTCTGGCTCAGGACTATCAAGGATATCCCGGACGAGCCCCCAATGTAACGAGATGGTATTATAGTGGTTGTTGTCTTGATGACAGTTGATGATAGTTCAATAAAGAATAACGAACTCCACGAAATACCCCAGTCTCAGAAATGAGTACTGGTGAATAATAGCACAAAGGATAGTCAGACAGTAAAGACCCCTGGTCCGGTGGTAATAAGAAGATCAAGAGCCTAGAGTGTCTTCTCGTAATAACTATCTTATGCTTTAAATAACAATGAAATTCAAATTGAACTCAATAGTAACTTTATGAAATTAACAAAATTCAAGTTACAATTAAAATCAATTTATTTATAATGATTATCTTATCTTCTGTTCTTGAAATAGATAGAAATGCTATATGAATAGGAATTTTATATTTACACAATATCCAGAGAAATCACAGTGATATTATTTTACTTTACTGAATTACAGTGTCTCTGCTTTTCTGACAAAAAACGTTAACCAGTCTTTTTCTTCATATGACTTGACTCTTCACATATAAATTGATCGAATGTTCATCTGTTTCTGCACTTAACTGAGTGCTCCTTAAATGATGGTTGACAATGTTGGTGAGCTCCACACGACTGTATAGACTCGGCTGATCTTCCCATGTAGTAGGGATACCAGCACAACCAGGTAGACCAGCGGTAGTGCTCCGTGTCGCTATGCAGGATAACACTTGGGTTCTCACTTCTGACTTATGTCTATGTACGACCGAAACCCTCTGGTCTTTTTCAGAAATACTAACAGGACTACTTCTGGCAAAGGCAGGCCAGCACAAATACTCAGTGGTGAAGGAATACGTGCCTAGCTCTCTCCTTTTGTCCTCTGCGTTCTTTCAGTTCGTGTGTTTCCCTTCACTTCCAACTACCTGCGTATTTATGCGCTTGGTCGGCGATCTTGCGTGAATCCGTGACTTTGCGCTGATTGGCTATTCCTTCAAGCAACTTCAGTCGAAAATATTTCTCGTATTTCACTTCGGGTAGGTGATCTGTGTTAGTTTCTAAACAGATACTTTAGTCGTTCTCATTACTTACAAAAGCTATTGCCTCTTGAGATGTCTCGTTTTAATTGGACAACATGTGGCTTTCCTTCCATATCAATCTTTCCGAGATCCGTCTGTCCTTCCTTTTTCTATGAATTTTTAAACCGCACTTTTCATCATTTTCCGAACTGTTTGACCCACTTGGGTGATCATATCCCCATAATTATAAAAGACATTGTCTTCCTGGCTATATCCACACCTGGGTCTACTCTCCCTCTATGACTCAGTGAAGTAGAATTTCCATCGGTCAGCCCGTTGATTTTAAATGAATTTATTACTGCGTGGTCCGAACACAGATTTCCTCCCTACCCGATTTTTATGACTAGACGATCTCCGTGTAGCAACTCTCGTTTCCTTGGTCGAGCTAATTAGCATTACACATGTTTCGCCGGTGTTTACTTAGTTTTGATTACCTAGATATCGAATCCCAATCGCATTATGCGACAACTATATAGTTTTGTAAGTTGAAGCCTGTCCATGTTCCAATTCATTCATTCATCAGTTTTCAGCACACCAAGAAGCATAGGCCTTCAACATGCACATGCCTTGTCCTCCTGTCAAGTGCCATCAGCTCAAGGTATTTCCGTTGTCTTCCTCATTATTTTCATTTCTGTCTCCAGTTCTCTTCTTCATGTACTTTTTTAGTCTATCTCTGCTTCTCTTACACAGGGGATGCCTAAAAAAATGGTTTGACTGCCTGGTGATACTATCAACAGGTTTCCTCAATGTGTATCCATTCCATCTCCAGCATCTTCTTCTCATCTCTTGTTCCACTGGCACTTGTCTGGTTCTTGTCATCAGTTCCACATCAGTGACCTAAGCATACCATTTAAATTCTTCTATTTTATGCAATAGCTGTAGCATGTGCAGCAGACACACCCCAGTACACTGCTTCGACTGGAAGGCTAAACCAGGTGAGGGTAGCCGGAGGTTCTCCTTCGGTGAACAAGGGTCTGTCTACCCAAGCATGTGAAGCCTGGTCTTGGCGGATTGGGCGGAAGAGACCACTATTGAGAGGTTAACATTCGTGGGTGGAACGCATGAAAATGGACCTGTTAGTTTGCGGAGAACAAATGTACTGAGGCATTTGTTTATTTCTAATTTGTCACAGTTCGTGGTTACAAGACATCAGACTTAAGTACTGAAGTTCCTACGCCACTAGTGTGAGAGAAGAGTATCCCTACCAACCGCCTACAGTGGACGAATTACGTGGAGACGTGTACTCATCACCAAAAAGAAGTGACGGAACCAAAGCTGCAGTAAAGTTGTGTGTAACAAGCTATAGCAAAAATACGGACAGTATTATTCACGCCTGTCGTAAATTAAATAGGTAGCAGATATATATTTGGTCCTTCTGGATAGAACAGGCGAAGTGTTAACTAAATGAGAAATAAGGTATGAGAAATAGATTTCACGAGTGAATAGTTTAAGGGTAGAATCTGTCACTGGATTGAGAAGATACTCTAGTCCAGCCTATCTTTACGACTGTAATTTGTTAACAGACCATTCTACTCTCCGTACACAAAACATACACGTTTAACTACACACACACAAACACACACAGTTACGTGACGACAAGACGCACAAACGTGAAAACTATGGTAAATGGAATATGGGTTTGGGCTGAGCTAACCAACACAAGTAATTAAGTTTTGTTAAGTTTATTATCATGTAAACTGTTCGCAACATCCAACATATATAAATCAATAAAATCATAGGTTACAGAATTTAGAAAATAACCCCAATAAGTGCCATCCCCTCTGTTGAGAAAAGATCCCGCACGAAGTTACGAACCCCAAAAGGTCACAGATTAACACTAGGGTATATGAATAGACGATAAAGTAAAGAACCAAGTTCCTAGTTAATATATCCCTGTAGAATAACAGTATTAGCGAACAAAATTAGAAGTAAGTACAATGATTATACAAACAGAAAATATTCACTACTCTTATTCACACTCTGTCAGTCTGTGGCTACATTCAATCTCGCTTACCTACTAGTTGTTTAACAACATCTTGAACATAATCCTCAGCGTATATATATATATATATATATATCAAACTACAGTGTGGTGCTTTGCCGAAATAAGCCCCAGTTACTCCACGATTGATTAATCCTCCTGATGGGGAACGCTTACTTTGGTGGTGATTATTGGATATGATATATTATGTCCGAAAATTCAGGTAGCAAAGTAATTACCAAGATCTAGTGTTCACGATGGACAGTAGTTATTACTTCCAATAGTTAAAGGAAATGTCTAGTGGGTAAATCTTTCTGGATAAATCCACTTGACAACACAATGGTCAGTAGTCGGGAACAATGTTATGTATATATATATGAGTCTACAGTCAGTGAATTTCGTGGCTTTCGCGTAGCAAAAATTATAAACCTTAGATGGGGGCAAAGGTGGATGGTCACTGCTGCACTATTTACATATCTATATGTGACAGTTCGTCCGGGCTTGAAGACATAAAACCCTGTTATGTCTCATCTGTGAAAATAGCGCTGCTGTTATCCGTATCTTGCGAGTGATTGCTATCTTCACTTTCCCCTTCTTCCTCCCTGCTTAAATTTCGACTCATAAAATCTGCTCCCGCATTTTGTTTTCCTGGTATGTATTCTACTTTGAAAGAATACACGCTTAGAAGCAACGCATAGCGCATAATCTTCGCGTTGAATTCCTTAGTAGCTCAAAGAAAAGCCAGTGGAACATGATCTGTCTGCACTGCGAACGACACTCTATACATATATTCATGGTGGCTTCTGATCCCATGAACGAGTGCTAGACATTCCCTCTCCAAGGTCGAATAATTTCGCTCTGCTGTATTCAATTTACGGCTGCCGTATGCCACTGGGAATAACAGGTTCGGATTATTGTCGTCTGCTTGGAGCAGAGTCGACCCGATGCCTTGACCCGATGCGTCGACCCGCAATATAAAAGGTTTGTTAAGGTCAGGTAACCGTAAAATTGGATATTCAGACAGCTTTTCCTTGAGAGTGACATAAGCGTGTTCGCACTTAGCATCCCAAATAACTTTCTCAGGTTGCCCCTTTTCGGTAAGGTCAGTAAGGGGTGCTGTTAAGACATTGACATTTTAAATGAATTTCTGGTAATACGCACACAGTGATAAGAACGAAAGTGTGTCTCTCTTCGTTTTAGGCCTTTGCTGCCGTATTTTCTCTACGTTCTTGGCAACTGGCCACATGGAACCGTGAGAAATGGTATGCCGTAGGAAGTCAAGCTTTTCATATCCGATTAAACATTTGCTCGGTCGAGCTGTCAGGCCTGTTTCCTGTAGTCTCACGAGGAGCATAGCGCAGTAGCAATATGTTCGTCGTATGTTTTCGTTGCAATCAATATGTCGTCCATAAAGTTGTGGAAATGAGGACTTTGCAATGGTTCTAAAAGCTTTTTCATCATTCTGGTGAAGACTCCTGGTGCGTTGTGCAACCCGAAAGGCATCACGTTGAACGTATAGTGTCCTTCGCTTGTGCTAAAAGCTAACAGAGGTTTAACTTCCTCCTTGACTGGTATTTGATAATAACCTTTACTTAGGTCAATCTTGGAGAAAATTCTTGCCGTGCTAAGCTTGGTAAACAGTTCAGAAGCGCTCTGGAGAGGTTCAGGCTGGAATTCCGTTACAGTATTAATTAGACGTAATCGATGCACAGCCGAACTTCCTTATTGGGCTTCTGCAACAGCACTACGATCGAACTATAAGGAGATGTAGACTCACTAATAATTCCTGCTTGACGTAGCTTGTCTATCTCTCCCCGTAGCGTATCAGCTTTAGCATAAAGAAAAGGGTACACTCTGGTTCGCACAGGTGTCACGTTTGTCAGTTTCATATCAAACTCTACGAGATGCGTTTGACCAAAGTATATCTGTTAAAACTGCTGTGTACTGTTTCAGTAGCGCCCTCGTTTCTGTCTGTTGTGCTTCGGAGAGAATGTCACCGAATTGTACATCTTTGAAAGACTCCGTTTGTTGCATTGGATATTCCATACAACTATCGTCATCTTCCTCACCGTCGGTTGCTATGGCGACCGCCAGGAGAGGTTTGGGGGGAAGGCACCGGTCTTTCCAAATATTTCTTTAGCATATTGATGCGATAGACCTTCTCCTTTCCTTTAATAGAGATCTTGTAGTCAGTTCTTGAGATCTTTATAAGGACGGTAAACGGCCCTTGCCATCCGATACGTAGTTTGTTGCTTCCGGTTGGAAGTAACAACAAAACTTTCTCTCCTGGTTGTAGTTCTCTCTCTTTCGCTGCTTTATTGTATCGTTTAGCGTTCTTCATGCGTGCTCGCTTAAGGTTGGTTGTTTCTAGATCCCATCCTAGTTGTAACCTTTCCTTAAGTTCCGATACATATTTGCTTGCTGAGACGACTATCTCATCAGCCTTCTGGTCAGTGATCAGAGTAAGGCTTCGAGTGGGCCCTTAATAGGTCTGCCGAATAAAAGTGTAGCTGGTGGTAAACCTGTAGAGGCCTGTGGGACTTCCCTGTAGGCGAATAAGGCTGCGGGAATGAAAAGGTCCCAATCTTCATGTTTCTCTTGGCCCAGCTTACGTAACATCATGGTGAGGCTTCCGTTTACACAATCTACTAACCCACTTCCGGCCGGATTATAGGGGCTGGTGTAGATGTGCTGGTTCCTCAAGATCTTAAAGATCTCCTCCATTAACAGGCTACGGAATTGAGATCCGTTATCCGTCAAAACTTGTTGAGGGAATTCCACCGTGTAAAAATCTGCACTAGGGCTTCTGCGACATGCTTGGAATCCGTGCATGTTAGCGGTATAGATCCGGCCCACATAGGGCATGTGTCGACTAAGGTCAGGATAAACCTGTTCCTTCTTGTAGTCCTTTCTAGGGGTCCTACAATGTCGACTGCAACCAGTTCAAATGGTGTCCCCACTATTGGCATTTCACCCATGGGAATTGGGGGAGTCCAATGCTTGGGTGCCACACGTTGACACTTGGCGCAGGATTTCACGTATCTGATAATATCAGTGTTCATTCCTGGTTACCAATAGTGAGTCGATATTCGCTGAATAGTGGTGTTTTGTCCTATATGTCCGCTTAAGGGAAGAAAGTGCCCCATTTCTAAGATTTGGTCTCTGTACTGCGTCGGTACTAGGAGCTGATTATGCCCTTGTTCAGGGTTGCCCGTCCTACGATACAATACGCCATCCTTAGAAAAGATGTCTCCGTTGTGTCTGGGGTCCTTGGCCATGGGCAGTTTCCTAAAGCAGGGCTCCAAGGTAGGGTCCTTTTGTTGTACCTTTTAGTTCCGTTGGTAACATATTAGGCGCAGGCTGCCGTTCCTTCTTGGTTTGCCCTCTTGTGGTTACTGCTGCCACAATCGGCTCTTTCGGTCTCCCAAAAAATACATATCTACATCCAAGTATGACTGGGTAGATAGGATAACCATTATAGCCGCTTTTTTAACACCTCTGACAAAATCAGAGTGTATCTCCACCAGTGCGATAGGAAGCGTCATGGGTGAATCACTTTTGAAAACTCCACATAATTTGACGGGTTCTTCTGTCTCTTAACCAGGTTTGATCAAATGCATTGCGACAATACAATCAAAAGATAACCCTGTGTCAAAAATACAAGATGTTGAAGTCCCGTTCAAAATAACAGTTCCTCGCATTGAAGGCCTCTCACCCTCAGGTTAAGAATCACTAACACTAATTCTCCGTTGCGAGTCTGTTAACAAGCAACGGATTCGATTTGTCCTGGTGTGCTTGACCTGATCAGATGCCCCTTGTGCAGGGGTCTTTCCCTTGTCTTGACCTTTCTGGCTGCGGTGCCATGTAGGCCGGTAAGGCTGATCAGAATTGTTATTGGTGGGATATCTGGTTTTGTAGAATTTCGATTTTTAATGTGGAGGATCCTTGGGTACAGTTTCTCGTTGGGTATGGTGATGGGAAGAATGGGAAGACTGCTCTAGATTATTTTTCCGAGAAGGCTCATCTGTCGGTTTGTGTTTTGAGATGGGAAGCTCGGCCAAAGCATTTACGTAATGTTCAGACTTACTGAGAATGTCATCCAACTTTACTGCGCCTTGTTCAGCCAGAAGTATACGGGTTTCGTTTGACAAAGTGGTTTATATTTATTCGGTAAGAACAAACACCTCGAGCCCTTCATAGGCGAGGGGGAGCTCTAAAAGCTCCATATACTTTGTCAAATATCCCTTCAGGCGTGAAGAGAACTGATGAAGTGTCTCAGTGCCTTCCTTTATTCTGTTTCTGAACAGTTGCAAAAATTTGCGAGCGTTCATTTCGAACCGCTTCAGTAAAGTCTTCTTTAACATGTCGTAGTTGTCTTGATGGCTGCTTCCTAGTTTTACGTAAACATCATAAGCATTACCTTTCAAAGTCTGGGAAAGCTTCAAACACCATCGCGAACTTTCCAAACCACACAGATTTGCCATTCTCTCACATTTTTCTAGTTAGGAGTCAATTTTGTCATTGGGGCTTGGGAAGGGTTCCAGGGCAAAAGACATAGCTGCGAGTTGAGGAGATTGAGGGCTGGATAGATCAGTTAACTGCGAATGAGGTGAAGACGGCTCTCCATTGCTGAGGGTAGAGACAGCACCACGACTTTTGACCTCTAGAGCCTTAAGTGCCAGGTTATGCGGTCTCTCCCTCTCTCGTTCCTCATGCTGTCTCTCCTTCTTTCGTTCGTTTGTCCTGCGAGCTTCCATCTCTGCCTCAATTTCCTTCTTTTCCAATTGACGCTCTTTTTCCTTCTTCTCTCTAGCTTCTGCTTCTTTCTTCTCCGCGTCATATCTTTCGAGTTCTTCGTTGACAAATGCTTTCGCTTCTTCTCCTTGTAATCCCTCTTCTCTTGCTTCCTCTCTAAGCATTGTTCTGAATTTTGCACGCTCAACCATGGCAAATAACTGACTGCGACTTACTCGAGAAAGAAAGAAGAAAGAGGATACACTTATCCTTAGCCAATTACGAGAAATTACAACAACAAAAATTACTTGTTTATTTAACTGTGATACCTCCAAATAAGCCCCAGTTCCTCCACGACTGATTAATCCTCCTGATGGGGAACGCTTACTTTGGTGGTGATTATTGGATATGATATATTATGTCCGAAAATTCAGGTGGCAAAGTAATTACCAAGATCTAGTGTTCACGGTGGACAGTAGTTATTACTTCCAATAATTAAATGAAATGTCTAGTGGGTAAATCTTTCTGGATAAATCCACTTGACAACACAATGATCAGTAGTCGGGAACAATGTTATGTCTATATATATATATGCGCTGAGTTCAACGAGGTATTAGTCCATTTTGAGCATTCAAAAATGCATCATCATCTTGTTGCTGTGCGAACCGCTTTCTCATATCAGCAATGTTTCTTTATATGACAATGTAACCATGTAGCTTAGTTCACAGCATAATTAGCGTACACAATGTCAGAGAATCTTTTCAATCGTTATAGTTGCTGTGCCAATGTATAGTGTTATACGAACAAGTTGTTATACATGGAATATTTTCTTGATCCGGTCATCATGAAGTAAGTATGTAGGTTAGATGCGATCCTGTGAATCACCTGTATTCGTGACGTTCATAGGTGATATAGGGTGTTTCACGGCTGACATACATAGTTGGGTGCATGTAGCCTTTCAACATCTGCATCAACGTTCCACCGATTTCTGCTTCATATGCGTCCACTCTGAGGGTAAAAGGAAATGGAGCGTCATGCAATCTCAAAATTGGTGATGCAGAAAAATAGCATTTTAGAATATTTACGAACACATAGCAAACATGCGAACAGAGAATCCTGTTTGGCGAGTTCTTCTTTACCAACAAAGACATAACTGAGGTAATATCTGAAAAATTAGGTAAGAATTTTCTATAGAAATCTACCAAGCCTAACAGACAGCAAACTTGTTTTTTTTAGCTAGAGGAATGTCAAAATTCAAGATTATTGAAATAGTAGAACCTTCAGGTTTAAGAAACCCACCTCCTACTTTATTACCAAGAAAAGAAATTTCCGTGAATCCTATTCTTGTCTTAGAAGGTCTAGCAGTAAGATATTGAAGACGCAAGGTATTCAACAACGATTGAATTTGAAGAACAAGTTCTTCCCAAGTTTGACGGAACAGACAAATACCATCAACATAAGTGATCAAGTAATTACGATAGAGAAAATCTTTCGTATCCTGTAGACAAAGGCAACAGTAGATATTCCACTAAGTAGAGAATTTAACAAAGTAATATGCTCAGCATAGCAAAGAGCAATGAAATAATAAACGTATAATCTCTAGATGTGTGCACTCTACAGACATGAGCATTAGGATGTACCATCCTATTAGTCTCATTATGAGTATCAAAAAGAAACAAAATCTCCCTTAGATGATGAATAGGCAAAGAAAATTCAAGTCCCTGCAAAGTAACAAGTATGACTTGCTCATGATCTGTAATCGCTGAAAACGAAAATAGTATTATTAAAACTGCCACACTACCCAATGTAGTGGCCAGTACATACCACATGAAATCATGGGATGTCAGCATCTGCAAGAATATAGCTGACATAATATTAATATCCCTGATGTTTCTATATGAAAAGGGAAAATCATATATTAGTAGGACAATTGCAAAAAGGAAAAGAAACAGCCAAACATATAGTTTTGACTGAATAGTATACTACCAAACCATATTTGACAACAGATCAACCTCGACATTACCATTATCTGGTACAACAACATCAATAATACATGTAGATGGTCTCATATTAGCAACATTGTCATTGACAATTGTGGGTATCATATCATCCCTATTGGATGTGGTTGGTTCCCAATCAACAACCAGTGACTCACTCGAGTCAAAATAGACATCTGATGATTTCTCAGCAGACTGGAAATCATCAATCGACTCCTCAATGATGGAAGAAGATATTTTCTTTCACCACCCTCATCATTACCCAAAATAGTGTCACTGAGTCAGAACATGTAATTGAGCATGTAAATGCGTAAGAGCTTGTGCTCTGGTAGTATTACCCCTGGCAGTATATACATGTCGTTTCTTCTCCCACCTCATAATATCATCATCAATACAAAAACAAAGTCCAGGGATATTCCCTAAAATTATCCCAGCCACTGGTTTTGAACACAGATATACTGTAGACCTGAATGTAAAATACGGGGTATCTAAAAATACTTCTGCAGTGGGATAATATTCCACTGTACCCCAAATGCAATGCATTGGATCTCATCTCCTGTGTAAACCGCAGGGTCCACCAATGAACCTCGAACCACAACAGTGGCCGATGCAGTGTCCCTAAGTATAAACACAAATTGGAAGTTCACAAAACCCCCCATAACAAACCACTGATCCTGTCCCATTACATGAGGACATGACTGTCAAATGATGTGTAGACTGGACTCTAGGAACCCCATCAAGCTGAAATAGAAAATTACAGTTAGAACAATCAGTACCGTTTTATAAGTCTACACCACATTCATTATCTTTCTGAAATGGATTATTATCATCAAGATGCACAACAGCATCAAAATCTGTGTGGTGCTGAATGATGTATCAACTGTACATCAAGACAATGGTCTCGAAAATAAGCACCGTTGTCACGATCAACAACCATGCGTGCATTCCTATTTAATTTTAAAAAATAAGTACTTCCCTAACATTGAAATTGTTGATAAGTAGAAGACATACAAATTTTACGTCAGCAGTGAATTGAAAAAAATTCACCCAGTGCCTGCCATGTTATATCTGGTGGCAGATTTCGCACTAGCAAGGTGCGTGAGTAAGCACATTTAGTCACATGAGACCCATGGACATGTTTATTTCTAAGTGAAGTAATATCCTTATTGTAAGGTGCATCATACTGGCTGGACTGAGTATGACACCTATTTCTATTTATGCCTATAGGTTTGAAGCATGTCTTAGAAGACAGCTTAATAGGCATAGTTAAGCATTTTTCTCCAGATGCACTGGTATTTTGACTAGGTAAGTTTTTATCATCTTTATTATTACCATTAAGTGTCACACCATGATTCCTATCAGTAAATTTAGTGTCACCTTTTACAACCTCATCAATACTCTTAAGAGTAGATAAACTCTGAGTATGCTGTTTACAAAGAGGATGCTAAACAGTACCAACATCGGCAATTACTGTCTTTTGACGACAAAGTTGTGTACAGAGACCCTTAACAAAATAAATGGAACCAACATGAACAACATCAGTCACGTTAAGATCACATTGAACAAACTGGTCTGTACCTTTACGACACAGATCCTGCAAGTTTGCAATGTTTGTAGCAATTATGTTAGGCTTCTCAGGCCCAGATGTAAGCTGATTATGTCGATTATGGGATACATTTTTCCCCGTGAGCATAGGATAATCTGTGAAACAGTTTGTCACACTGTTTTTACTGCTGCCGGCATGTCGCCATGACTTACTCTCAGAAGTGGCAGTATTGATCTGACCAGCAACACTGGTATCAGAGTGATGTCGAGGGAAGTTGTATCTGCCTCGACATGATATCTTCACACTTTCAGGTTGGGTTGACCTGTTTTTATCACCCTTAGTACCACTGGCATGTTGTACACTATTTTTACCATAACTAGTGTTTGACAATATATCCTTGTTTAAAACAACATCCAGTAAACCATCAACCCTTTTCCTTGCTTTAGCAATCTCCAAATCTTTGAGTGAAATTTCTTCACTCTTTTTCTTATTTTCCTCTACCAGGTTTACAATTTGACTTCTCTCCTCAATAAGTAATGCCTCACAGTTTACAACTTGTCACGAGTCAAAATTTCTTGTTGACACTGAAGGCATGTTAGTTCTTGATTCTTAAGTTCAAGTACTGCCAATGTACTCTTCAACTTTACCTCCAACATGGCTCTCTTCTTCGTTGCCATTTTCTTCAATCTCCTTTTATGTGCCTCGTCCATATGTGGCTGTAGTTTGGCAACTTGAACCTTAAGACCCTTAATTTGAGCAACTTGTGCCTGAATCCTGGCTTCCAAAGCCTCCTTTGCTTTTTAAAAATTTGCTTTGATAGAAACAATCTTATTAGATAAATCATCACTGTTCCTGGTAAGTTTTCTCTGACAGGCTGCAACATTATCATGCAGGTCCTGAACCTCAGAGTCCAACGTTTTATTCTTTATCAAGGCAGTCTCTAAGGACTCCTTACAATTTGCAAGATCCACTTTTAATGATCTAAAGTAAGATCTGTCCACATCGGCCTGCAACTTTAGTGCCCTCACCTCTTCGTTTAAATCATCAATTAATCTCTCCATGTCTTCAATGACCCCCAACAACTCATTTTCTCTCCAATACCATTCCCCTTCCATAGAAAAATTATCACCTCCTTCATCTTCCACCTGCTCCAAATTCTCCATAATAAATCTTTGAAAAGCTGGTCCCTGGTACCCAGACTTCTTACCCTGCCTGAGAAAATACTCAATGGCAGACATAGTTCACCATATGATGAGAAAGACTGTTCAAAATAATACAGATGCATATGAGGCACTACTTGAACTTCGTAATACGCTGAGACAAGGGTTTGATCAAAGTCCAGCAGAAATACTGTTCAACAGGAAACTGCGTACGGTGATACCTTCTGCAGTGAAACCCGTTGCATCTCACAGTAGAGTTATTGAAAGTAGAGGCAAGAGAGACAGATCAGTGAAGACGTATCATGATAAAACTGCTCTTCTTCTTGTATAACTGACAAATTAGTATAGTTGTGAATGTGAGGAGTAGGATCGTCAGTCGCTTGAAATACTGATTGTAGATAATCAGGACGTGAATAATACTCTTTCAACATGTTAATGTGAAAGATTTTGTGTTTTCCGTTAATATCGACGATGTAGTCAACATCGGATATTCTTGAGATGATCCTAAAAGGACCTCTCCATGTGATCAGTAGACGATTGTTATGAGAAGGCAGTAAAACAAAAGCCTCGTCACTAGGAATAAGCTGGCGAAGACGTCTATACCTGTTTGCAAATAGACGAGCTTTTTCTTTAGCCTCTTCGGATGATGCAGTAGCTATTCTACAAGCATCTATTATTCTCTTTCTTAAAGAGATGACATACTCATATGAGGATTGAGTTTCCTCAGGTATATTATCTTCAACCAATAAATCATGGATTAAAGACATAGGTCCGCGTGGTTGTATGCCAAAAACTAACTGGAAGGGAGAAAACCCCGTGGCTTGATTTTTCACTTCACAGTACGCAAACAGAGCAGCGGGCAGGACTCGGTCCCACTCCTGAGGGTGATCTAGAGTCATCTTACCCAACAACTGCTTAAGTGTCCTATTCTGTCTCTCAATTAACCCATTGGACATCGCATGGTATATTGAACTGAGAGATCTATCTATACCCAATGTCTTCATAACCTGTGACATGGATTCGGAAATAAACTGGACACCATGATCCGATAGGATCTTACGCGGAAAACCAATGCGTGAAAAGATCAACATTAAAGCTTCTGCAACACTGGCAGATGAGGTGTTCTTAAGAGGTATGGCCTCAGGCCAACGCGTACACATATCGATACAGGTAAGAATATGTGTATGTCCTCTTGCAGATGGCAATATAGGACCAATGATGTCGATCGCCATTTTATCAAATGGTCTAATAGGTATGTCCGCAGCTTGGATAGGAGCATCATGATATGGACCCCTTACTTTAACTTCCTGACATGTCACGCAGGAACGACAATAGAGATTAACATCTCTATGAACGCCAGGCCAATAGAATGCGGATAGCACTCTAGATTTGGTTCGCGAAAACCCCATATGACCTGCACATTGAGAATCATGAGCATGTCGTAATATTCTAGGTCTCATAGAAGACGGGACCAGAATTTGTGAACGCACAGATGAATCTGTTTCTCTTATTAATCTAACTAAAATACCCTTTTTAAGAGCAAATTGGTGTCTAGAATTTGCAATTGTGTTGTTATTATTTCTCTTAGTCACCAATTGAAAAAATCTCTCCAAAGAATTATCATTCTTTTGAAAAGTAGCAAACAGCTCCCTTGAAATAGGAGAATCATCATCATTACTATTATGAACCGTAGGTTCAGAAGTTGATTCACGCGACAATTCAGTAGCTTGCGCTCTGTAACCACTGCATTTGCAGCATGAATATGTCGCTTTTCCCATTCATTAATTGCTGTGGTGTACACTCTTTTATACCGTGTATACAACCAAGTATCACATCGCTAACTGGATTCTGTAGAAGACAGGCATGGATCTTCCCTGAAAAGAAAGGTGTATGTAAATTAATGATGGCTGTAGGGAAGGTTTCCACAGTTCCCCCGAATGTGACGCACTTGACCACGTTGCCAGTGGCCAAGGAAGGGTCGATCAGAGAGTTCCGCACTCCGACGGTACTGCAGCCTGAATCAAACAAAATAGAGCAAGGAATAGAGTTGACGTATCCTCTGTTAAATCTTAAACAACCCTTTCCGTGGTGAATTGATGCAGAAGTAGCTGTACAAACTGCTGGTAGACTTGGTAGAATGTGTCCGCATCGCAGCGTCGTGATCGCCTTGGGCTGGAATAGCGTTGAGCATTCTTGACATGTCTTTACCTGCTCTAGATCGATACAAGACATAGCATTATGTTGATTAACATTATTGTCTTTATCTTTGTTAGTTTGTGCTTCAATTGAAGCAACATTGGAATGTTGTCTTGGCCTGCTCGACGATCTATCTCTTCGTCGCGATCGATTTTGACTATTGTCATTAAAATTGCTATAATTACTATTTCTGCTGTCATTAAAATTTGGATGAGTCCGCCAATGAAAGTTATCACTGTTGTGATGTTGGCTAAATGATTTATTCATAAATCTATGTCTATTTTCAGGATGATGTGATTGAGATCTCCAATGTTGTTTATTATTATTCACTTGATTATATTTAGGATTGTTGTTAATAAAATCTCGAGATCTGAGAGATTGGCCCCATGATACGTTAAATGGAGCAGACTGTTGGTATTGTTTCCCCTTTTGAAAATGACCAAAGTTGAAATTATTATTACTTCCCCTTTGAAAATTTATATCGCTACTCATCGAACGATTTCTAGGGAAATTGTTATGTTGCATAGCGAAAGCAACGGGTAAATCGTCCTTAATCTGTGCATTGCTGATATCCATGTTAGGATGAGCGGTGCAGAAATTTTTGCAATGTTCTGACATTTCTTTTATATTACAAGGCTTACGTTCATGTAGAAACGCAAGAAATGCAGGACTTACTGCCGATAAAACTTTATCTCGTAATAATAAGTCGAACATACCGTCATAAGATTTCTCTACCTTGGACAGTTCGATCCATCTTTCCAAGGTAAGACTTATTTGAGAAAGAAAATCATCAAAGTTCTTGCTAGATTGTGGGAGCATAGACTTGAACTTCATTCTATACTGATCTTCTGTCATTTGAAATTTGTTTAGAAGAGCGGCCCTAAGAGCATCATAATCATTTTTATCTATAGAGCTAGTAGTGTGATAAACAGCCATTGCCTCTCCTGTAAGTAATCTGGATAAGTGGGTGCAATATAATGATTTATCCAAGTTGTACGACCTACATGTAGCCTCAAATCTGTCCAAAAAGAATATCACATCGTCGGATGGTGGAGTAAACTTTGGCAATTTTAGATGAACCTCTCTAAAATTCTCATGTCTAGAAGAAGACTGGCCTTCATGAGTCTTTTGCGTATTACATTCACTTGACAATCTTATTCTATCAAATTCCAATTCGGCAAGTTTCAAATCATGCTGCCGTTTCTTATCATTCTCTTCTGTCTCAAGCTGGTCTTTTTGTATTTTGTTCAGCTATTAATCTTCTTTCTTCCATTTCCCTTTGTTTAACTTCCATTTCAATTTTAAGTAGCCTTTCTTTTTCCGCAACATCAAATCTAAATTTTTCTTCAGCCTCGAATTTTTTCTGTTCTGACTCACGCTGAAATCGTTTCTCTTCTAATTCAGCGGCTAATCTCATTTTTTTCTCATTTTCATCAGCCTCAAATTTCATCTTCTTCTCATTTTCTGCAGCACGTTTCTCTTCTAATTCAGCGGCTAATCTCATTTTTTTTCTCATTTTCCTCAGCACGTTTCTCTTCTAATTCAGCGGCTAATCTCATTTTTTTCTCATTTTCATCAGCCTCAAATCTCAAATTTTCCAATCTTAATTTTTCAGCTTCTAATCTTTGAGATTCCAACCTCTGAGATTCTTTATATTCCGTCATAGCAAATGATCTAATCTCTTCCGGAGGTATATTAAGCGCCTTAGCCTGCTTAATAAAATAGTCTAAGGTAGACATTATTCAAGATTATTCTGAAATACTTCTACATAAAAGTGTTACTACACCAAGTGGTCTTCGTTCCTGTTCTAGAACGGTAAATTAAAGTCATATAATAGGCAATTATATTAATAATTAATAAAGTAATTTATGCAATGAAATGTTATGAAAGCAACAACGTGATAGACAATAGGCACAATACTGACAAGACACGATAATCAAAGACGAGTGAACACAATCGTAGAAATCAACTAAAATAAAAATGTGGAACTAAAATAGGATGTCGTAAAAAATTACGATGACATCTACGATCAGATAATAAACAAGACAGTTGACAACACAGTGTATAAACATTAATGATGTAAAAAACTGAACGAAAGTCAGGTTAGAAGGACGTAGTATACAAACAAAATACATCATAAAACTAAAGTACGAGTAAAATAACTACCAAAAACAACAATTAAAACTTGACGCTACAACTAAAACAGTCAGATGTCACAGACCACCAGACACAGTGGACCTAAAATCCTTCTATGCTCACGCATAGGAACATTCCACTGAGGGAAGTCTGCAAAATAATTCCTATAGAACACTCAAGACGGACCTGTGGTGAAACTGGTATTTTTTTCCGTCCTAAGTCGCCATTCCCAACCTCCCACGATAAACATAAAACATAGAACATGAAACATGAATAAGAAAGTATTGGACATATTACTAGGAGATAAGATGCAGCTAAACGTAAAACGGTGAAATAAACACGACGTTTTTACTTATCTCAATTGATAACAAAAAGATATCCCTCGCATCCGGGACTGCATGTATGAGACATCTATTTGAAGTAATGTAATGCCAGAGTCCAATGTTGAAACTTGAAAGTTAAAGTCCCTGGGTTGTCCTTGACATGGGATGACCGTTAAAATTGCTGTAAGGTCCAGGATGTTGTCGCATTGAAAGATAGCATATTTCTATTCAACCGAGTTTGAATGTAGACTTGAGTTCGATACAGCTACTGAAAACTGGATATTTTCAGCCCATACTGCGCCGCCATTTCTGTTAGGTTTCTTTTTTTTTTTTTTTTGAAAAGGTTATTGAAGGTGTAGAGTCTGTTATTATCGACTACAACGCGAATGGATCCCTTCTTGAAAACTGAAGTAATCAATCAAATAACAACTGCCAACAATGGGCACATCAGCAAATGTCAAAGACGGTTTCAGTTATAACCATTTATTGGACGATGCACGATGGACGAGACAAACTGGTCAACAAGGATGACGGACGATTAACTGTCAACATTACGGTATACAGCGTAGATTTCATATTTAAAAGCAAAACATAGCGAGTCCATTTCGTAAGGTAATCTCTTTTGAAATGTCTGACTGGTTATACAGTA
Source organism: Oreohelix idahoensis (assembly GCA_024509875.1). Classification (NCBI taxonomy): domain Eukaryota; kingdom Metazoa; phylum Mollusca; class Gastropoda; order Stylommatophora; family Oreohelicidae; genus Oreohelix; species Oreohelix idahoensis. The sequence continues at coordinate 102,113 of JAMPIV010022919.1, forward strand.
TTCCTTATCAATGGCATCCAAGTAAACAAATAAGGCAGTTATGTGCGACAGGTCATCTATCAAATTATCTGTGACCTTGGCAAATGACGAAGATCCTTATCAGGACTTCTATATGATAGAAACAATGTTCCAATATCTTTCCAACGTACTTTGCTGGTACTGGCCTCTTACTTTAATCAATGTTGAGATATAATAATATCAATTCATGCCAACAACCTTCGTGGCATTAGAGCTTCTATATATATAATCATTGAGTCACCTCTGCTATACGTAGTATGTATTCGTAACGCCGAATACAGATTCACCTCATAAAAATACTAAGCCAATCCTGGATAATTCCCAATGCAGGAATCCGTCGGATTTAAAATTTACATAATAAGTTCACGTAGGACTCCATTTTGAACCAATACGTCATTGATCCAACTAGACGTCTACATTAGACAAAAATACATTAATATATATATCATACTTGCTTCTCTTCTCGAGAAAAATCACCAGTATAATGTTGACCCAGGTCCTCATCTTCTTCATAGACGGACGGTCACACTAAAGAATAAATATACCCGCAACACGGGTTCGAACGCCACAAATCAATGGACTGATACTTGGGCACTAAACTCCTCAACCCCAGCTATGACGTAGACTGGTCTTTGGCAACACGTGCGGGCGGGGTAACCCAATACTCGCATTAGTGCACAATCGTGCGCTACGAAAAATCAAACTCACCAAGAATACTTACTATCATGTAAGTCGGTGCGTAAAGTTTATTACAGAGGTAGGACCACATATTAATAAATATGAGACTACCCTCATCTGTACTTACTTACTTACTTAGTCGTTCCCCTTCTACCGTGAGGTGTAGAGGTTTGGAAGAGAGAGCGCCAGACCATTCTATCAGCTGTCTTCTTCCTGGCCTGGTTCGATTCTAGTCCTCGGTCCTTCAAAGATTGTCTAATGTTGTCCTCCCAGCGGACTCTGGGTCGTCCTGGAGGTCTGGATCCCTGGCTCTTTGTTTCCCATGCTTGTCGTGGTAGCCGATCTTCTCCCATACTGCAGACATGGCCAAACCATCTTAGTTGGGACTGTTCTATTTGGGTCTGCAGCGGATGGGATTTTAGGCCTTGACGGATCGTCTGGCTGCGGACCATGTCTCTTCTTGTTACTTCAACCACTTTCCTCAGATACCTCATTTCTGAGGTTTGGATCTGGCTTTTGTGGGTTGTAGTCATTGCCCACGACTCGCATCCATATGTCAAGACTGGGACATAGGTGGAGCGGTATACAGCCATCTTCGTTTTCTTACCAACCTCTTTCTTGCTGAGGAATCCACGATTTATGGCCTGAAAAAGTCTCCCAGCCGCTGCTTTTCGAGTGGCCAACTCTTCTTTGATGCCTCCCTTTCGGTCTATAATAGCTCCGAGATATTTAAAGTGGTCGACCTGCTCCAGGACCTGTTCTCCCAACTTAATCTGATGTTTTCTTTCTTCTCGTGATATCACCATGGATTTTGTTTTAGAGCTGCTTATGACCATCCCTCTCTTCTCCAGCTCTTCCTTCCAGACTTGCAGGTTGGATTGGAGATGTGCCTCTGATTTAGCAATCAGGGCAACATCATCAGCAAATGCCAGCTCCGAAATATAGACCTGTCTCATCTTCCAGTACCCCACTGAATACTTTCTTGTTCTCTCCTTACATGCCTTGATGACATCGTCCATAAGGAGTATGAAGAGGTAAGGTGATAGGATATCACCTTGTCTTACACCAGTGGTGGTCCTGAACTCTTCTGACTTATGGTTTGCTGTCCTCACATAATTTCTGCAAGACTTGTAGAAGCTCTGTATAGCATGAATCAGAGGTGCTGGAATATTCTTCCTTGCCAAACAGTCCCAAAGTTTGCTCCAGGGGACCCTGTCAAACGCCTTTTCCAGATCTATGAAACAAAGATGGATCTCACTCTTATACTCAAGGGCCTTTTCACTCAGCTGTCTGAGTGTGAAGATTAGGTCTTGAGTACTTCGGTTTGCTCGGAATCCGCACTGGACCTCATCCAATTGTGGCTCAGCTAGGCGTCGGAGTCTCTGCTCTAGGATTCTAGAGTAGATTTTACCAGGGACACTGAGAAGGGATATGCCTCTATGGTTTCCACATTGTCGATTGTCACCCTTTTTGAAAATTGGTGTTATGATGGCAATCTCCCAATCCTTTGGTATGGTCTTGTTGCACCATGCTGCCTGTAGGACCTTTAAGAGTAATAGGTCGCCTGATGCTCCCATGTACTTAACCATTTCTGGTGTTATACCATCATGCCCTGCTGCTTTGCCCATCTTGATTTTCTCTAGTGCTGCCCTCAGTTCTTCCATCTTCACCATCATTGGTTTCCTCTTCTGTGTCAGTGGTTATCATTTCTGATGCTTCATCATGCTCACCATCCAGGAGTTCTGAGAAATATTCTTTCCATCTTTCCATTACTTCCTTCGGGGCAGTAAGCAATTTGCCTTGCTTGTCCTTTATAAATTTGAGAGGGCATTGTTTTTCTTTCCTCATGTTCTTTAGGGTCTTATAGAACAATTTCTGGTTTTCTTGTGCATCTTTTTCTAGCTTTTCTCCAAATTCTTCCCAGGACTTCTGTTTTGCTGCTAGCACTTTGTTCTTTGCTTCTGTTCTGAGTGTCACATATTCTCTATATTTTTCCATTTGTCCTGTTGTGTTTTTAGCTCCTAAGTATTGTTTCCATGCCATTTTCTTCTCTCTTATTTTCTCTTTGACTTCCTCTGTCCACCAAGGTGTCCTCTTTCTCTGGTTCCCAAGTCGGACTTCACCGCATGCTTCTGCAGCAGCTGTCTTTATGATATCCTTGAATTTATTCCAGAGGGTTTCCAAGTCATCAGGTCGTTCTTCTGTGTTGCTCACTGCTGTAGCAATAAGCCCCTGATATCTGGTCTTAATTTCTGGCTCTCTCAGCTTGTAGGTCCTAATGCTCATTTCTCCTGCTCGTTTACTTGGTTTCTTGCGTGATGTTGGGCAGTTCCTAGGCTGAGCAACTCTTTCAGTTGTTCGTTTGATTGTTAGCAGGTAGTGATCACTTCCAATCTCTGGCCCCCTCCAGACTCTTGCATCTCGGACATATCTGAATGAGCTTCTCCGAACAATGGCATAGTCGATCACTGACTTCTCATTCTTGGTTGGTTCACATCTAGTGTATGCATGTATGCGCTTATGGGGGAACTTTGTGTTTGTAATGATCAGATTCTGCTCACTGCAGAATCTAAGGAGTCGCTTTCCATTGTCATTGAGAGTATCTTCTCCATATCTTCCGATAACTCCACCCCATCTAGCATGGTCATTTCCAACTCTGGCATTAAAATCTCCGAGCATAATAACTTCATCTAGGCAGTCATCCACTGTCCTTTGAAGCAGCTCGAAGAATTCCTCCTTGACCTCTGCTCTCTCATCCTCATTTGGCCCATACACTATGACCAGGTTGACTATGGTTTCTCCTTCTTTTAGTTTTACAACCATAATGCGCTCCGAGACAAAGTTCCATCCCTTGATACTATCTTTTTGATTTTGGGCCACAATGCAACCCACGCCCCCTTTAGCTCTTTCAGATATGGGTACACCACTGTAGAGCAACGTGTTGCCATCGAGATCCATGACTCCTTGTCCTTTTTTCTTCGTTTCCGTTATAGCCAGGATTTCTAGTTTTGCTTTCCTCATCTCTTCCACCAGCTCCTCTTCCTTCCCATTTATACTTCTTGTGTTCCATGTTCCATAAGTCGTAGTCCGTAGTCCGTTCCAGTTCGTCGCCTTTAGAATCAGTCCGGTTTTCTCTCTTGTAGTTCGCGTAATCATGATTTAAAGCAAACAGGTGATTGGCCTGTTGTGCCTTTGCATGGTGGAGGGGCTACCTCCTTACGGCCTCCATGCAGGCCGCCCTCCTCCTTTTTCATCCGGGCTTGGGACCGGCATAGGCGGAGTTCCCTCATCTGTAAACGACTGTAAAGGCCTACGAAAAGGGCTCTACAGTAATATTTAATGATTTGCGTTACTTGTAAGTCTCAATGACGAAACTAGGAAAGCGTGTAATATTTGACAGCGGGGTTATTGTCTAAGCATTACTAAGATATACAATGCAGCGCTCTACTGGCGTAGAGGACGCAGATAGGCAACCACACAAGGACGGGTTTATTTATTTTCCTAGGAGTAAAATCTTACTGAATTTAGCGATTGTCTCACAGATTTCGTTACACACATCTTGGAGCATAGCATATTTATCAAATGTCGAGCGAAGAGGAACAAACTTAAGACCTTTGCTGAGAACAGACAATTCATCAGGAGATAGTTGTAGATCAGGAGAAATGCAAATAACTTTAGTAGAAGTGGGAACAGGGGACGCTGAAGATTCAGAAGGAACATGAGGGCGGAGGCGACACAATTTTTCTTTTTTATGCGTGCTCAGCCGAATGTAGAGCTCCTTATTGGTATCATGAATAATAGTACGAATAAGGAGCAAGGCGGTCGGGTACGAAGAAGTCAGTAGACGAAGTTGGTGAGTGAGGTTGGATTTTAAATGTTCCAAGTCGGTAAGCCGGCGTTTTTGCATAGCGGGTTAAAGAATAGTGTGACCGTGTGGCCAGAAAGGTGTAATTTTTGACTGAGTAATAGTTGTCGATCTTGTCTACGGTGTATATTTGTGCTCATGTTGGCATTATCACACGGGAATGGGCGATTTAAACGAAACACACCTTTGCCATCCGTGAAGAAGACAAACGTGTGAGACGCAGAATATGTAATGGGAGACGGCAATCGGTTGTTAGACATCCTGGCGCTGTCTGATAACACACCTTTTTGAGCACGAAACCGTGATAGGTGTGACTCCAGGCAAGAGATATCGTGGGAATGCAACCTAGTGGGCGGACCTTGAGTTGTGTCGATGAGGAAGATAATGCTTACTAAAATGTGATCTCATGTCATCCAAACCGAGCATAGGACTCATGATTTGCTCCCTAGAGGGATGGGTGGAGCTTTCCCTGACATTTTGACGTGACTATCCTGTGGTACAGGAGTGGAGATGTAGATTTAAACTGAGACAGTGAGAGCGTCGACGGGAGAGCTGAGAAGTAGCCAGATCGTCTTCTTGTGCAAAACGCGCACTCGAACGATAACCAAGTGAGGTTTGGGCGTTTGCATTGTTGCGTCTGTGCTAAGAGAACTAACGACATTGAGGTATGCTTGCATATGAGTACATTTTTATAATACTTAGAGGAATGTTCAGTGTTGCAAGAGAGCACTATAACCAGTGAGCACCAAGGATACCTGAGCTAAACCTTGCAAGAGTATTATAACACCCAGTACAGACTGAGCAGCACATCTGCCCAGTACATCCTTTTCTAGCTTTTCTCCAAATTCTTCCCAGGACTTCTGTTTTGCTGCTAGCACCTTGTTCTTTGCTTCTGTTCTGAGTATCACATATTTTCTATATTTCTGTATTTGTCCTGCTGTGTTTTTAGCTCCTAAGTATTGTTTCCATGCCATTTTCTTCTCTCTTATTTTCTCTTTGACTTCTTCTGCCCACCAAGGTGTCCTCTTTCTCTTGTTCCCGAGTCGGACTTCACCACATGTTTCTGCAGCAGCTGTCTTTATGATGTCCTTGAATTTAAGCCACAGGATTTCCAAGTCATCAGGTTGTTCTTCTGTGTTTCTCACCGCTGTAGCAACAAGCCTCTGATATCTGGTCTTAATTTCTGGCTCTTTCAGCTTGTAGGTCTTAATGCTCATTTCTTCCGTTCGTTTACTTGGTTTCTTGCGTGGTGCTGGGCAGTTCCTAGGATGAGCAACTCTTTCAGTTGTTCTTTTGATTGTAAGCAGGTAGTGATCACTTCCAATCTCTGGCCCCCTCCAGACTCTAGCATCCCGGACATATTTGAATGAGCTCCTCCTAACAATGGCATAGTCGATCACTGACTTCTCATTCTTTGTTGGTTCACACCTAGTGTATGCATGTATGCGCTTATGGGGGAACTTTGTGTTTGTAATGATCAGATTCTGCTCACTGCAGAATCTGAGGAATCGCTTTCCATTGTCATTGAGAGTATCTTCTCCATATCTTCCGATAATTCCACCCCATCTAGCATGGTCATTTCCAACTCTGGCATTGAAATCTCCGAGCATGATAATTTCATCTAGGCAGTCATCCACTGTCCTTTGAAGCAGCTCGAAGAATTCCTCCTTGACCTCTGCTCTCTCATCCTCATTTGGCCCATACACTATGACCAGGTTGACTTTGGTTTCTCCTTCTTTTAGTTTTACAACCATAATGCGCTCCGAGACAAAGTTCCATCCCTTGATACTATCTTTCTGGTTTTTGGCCACAATGCAACCCACGCCCCCTTTAGCTCTTTCAGATGTGGGTACACCACTGTATAGCAGAGTGTTGCCATCGAGATCCATGACTCCTTGTCCCTTTTTCTTTGTTTCGGTAATAGCCAGGATTTCTAGTTTTGCTTTCCTCATCTCTTCCATCAGCTCCTCTTCTTTCCCATTTATACTTCTTGTGTTCCATGTTCCATAAGTCGTAGTCCGTAGTCCGTTCCCGTTCGTTGCCTTTAGAATCAGTCCGGTTTTCTCATATTGCTTGTAATCATAGTTTAAGACAAACAGGTGATTGGCGAGTAATCTTAACTACCAGTTATTTGGCGTAGTCGTCTGTATTAGGTGCTTTATTGTCGATTAATAGCAGCGATAGTTCAATACTATATTATGGGAGGAGGTATCCCAGGTTAAAGTATATCATCTTTTTGTTTGGTATTTTCTCGTAAGTGGTAGGAACCAGAGTATCCTTTTTCTTCTTTTCTTCCTTGAGTAGTCTCAGTCACTGATTTATTATGGCCGAGAGGGCAAAACTGAGGCAGATGCTCAGACAGGAAGCAATGGAAGAGGGACTGGACGGCGACGAAGCGAAAGCTTTCGTCAGGGACGAACTTGAGAGATATGACGCGGAGAAGAAAGAAGAAGAACTAAGGGGGGAAGAAGAAGCAGCGGAGAGGAAAGAAGCGGAAGACCGTCTATTACAGCAGACGAAGATGGATGAGGAAATGGAAATTCGCAGGATGCAGCATGAGGAAAGAGAGAAGGAGAGGGAGAGACAGCATGAGGAAAGAGAAAGTGAGCAACGACGACAGCATGAGCTGGCGCTTAAAGCTCTAGAAGTCCAAAGTCGTGGCGCTGCCTTTACCTCCAGCAATGGAGAATCTTCTCCTCATTCTTCTTTAACTGTTCCTTCTAATACACAATCTACTCATCTCACTGCTATGTCTTTTGCGCTAGAATCTTTCCCTTGTCCTAATGAGAAGATTGACATGTATCTAGAAAAATTAGAGAAAATTGCAACTCTGTACGGTTTAGAGAGGTCACGTTGGAATATGAAGATTTCTCAGGCTTTGAAAAGAAGTGCGTATGATGTTTACGCCAAACTGGAAAGCAGCCAACAAGAAAATTACGACGTGTTGAAGAAAGCGTTACTTGAGCGCTTTGAAATGAATGCGCGAAAGTTTTTGCAACTGTTTCGCAACAGTAGGAAGGAGAGCTCTGAAACTTTTCAGCAGTTCTCGTCTCGTTTGAAGGAATACTTGACAAAGTGCCTTGAGCTCTCGCAGCTCCCCTCTACCTATGAAGGTCTTGAGGAATTGGTTGTAACCGAAAAAATAAAGAACACTTCGTCTCCTGATTCCCGGAGATTTCTTGCTGAGCAGGGTGCAGAAAAGCTGGAAGACATTTTAGAAAAGTCTGAGCGATATCACAATGCGCTGGCTGAACTACCGGCCACAAAACGTAAACCGACAGAAGAGCATTTTCGAAAGAATAATCTACACCAATCTTCTCATGCTTCTAATCAGAATAACCACAGAGAAACTGGACCTCAAAACCCCCTCCTGAAAAATCCAAGTTCTACTAAAACAAGTACCCCAACCACAGTAAACAGTCTGATCAACCCGACCGCCCTTCATGACACCGCAGCCAGCGAGGACAAGGTGACAAAGGGAAAACCCCTGCGCACGGGACTAATGATCAGAGCGAGCACACTGAGCCTAAACGCATCGGATGCTTGCTAACAGTCTTGCAAGACGGAATTATTGACAGTGATTCCCAACCTGTAGAGGGAGGGAGACCCTCTACGCAGCGTACTGTTATATTGAACGGTTCTCAAACTTTTTGTTTATTTGACACGGGGCTTTCTTATGATTGCATTGTTGCCAGACACCTGGTTAAACCCGGTCAAGAGACAGGAGAGACCGTCGAACTTTGTGGAGTTTCTAAGAGTGATGCACCTACAGCGCTTCCCATCGCACTGGTGGAGATCCACTCTGATTTTGTCAGAGGCGTGATCAAAGCGGCTGTTATGGATGACCCCATCTACCCTGTCATACTTGGCGGTAGATACGTGTTTATTGGGAAACCCGAAGAGCCAATTGTGGCAGCAGTAACTACAAGAGGGCAAACCAAGAAGGAACGGGAGCCTGCGCCAAATTTGTTACCTATGGAACTTAAACAAGCACAACAAAAGAACCCTACTTTGGCACCCTGCTTTAGGAAACTGCCCATGGCTAAGGAACCCAGACAGCACGGGGACATTTTTTCTAAGGGAGGCGTAATTTATCGCAGAACGGGCAAGCCTGACCAAGGTTACAACCAGCTCCTAGTACCGAAACAGTACAGAAGCCAAATCCTAGAAATGGGGCACTCTCTTCCCTTCAGCGGACATATGGGGCAGAACGCCACAAACCAACGGATAACTACTCATTATTGGTGGCCAGGAGTAAATACTGATATTATCAGGTATGTCAAATCCTGTGCCCAGTGCCAACGTGCACCACCCAAGCAACGGACACCCCCAGTCCACATGGGTGAAATGCCAATAATGGGAACACCATTCGAACGGGTTGTGATCGACATTTTCTTCTTCTTCTTCGATCCTTAACCACCGACCGTCAAAGCAGTCAGTGGCCATCACGCCTAGTGGCGTCTTGTAGGGCAACAACAAATTGATTCCACTTTGCACGGTCGGTGGCCATCCTTCGTACAGTGCCCCAACTCTGGTTCATTCTTTGCATCTCAGCCTCCACAGTCCTCCGCCAAGTTGTTTTTGGTCGGCCTCTCTTTCGCTTTCCTTCAGGGGTCCAAAGCATAGCTGTTCTTGTGATGGCATCGGGGTCTCTTCTGAGGACATGACCAACCCAGCTCCAGCGTCTGCCAGCTATGATGGTGTGCATGTCCTCTTGCTTGCTACGAGTAAGCAGATCTTGGTTGGTGATGGTATTCGGCCAAAAGATTCGGTGAATTTTTCTTAGGCATGTTGTGTGAAAAGAGGACAATTTTGACATTTCCTTCTCTGTGACTCTCCAGCATTCCGCACCATAGAGAAGCACAGAAAGCACGCAACTCTGGTATAATCTTAATTTTGTGCTTGTGCTGTATTGGGAGGACTTCCAGATGTTATTTAGGCTAAAGAAGGCTGTTCTTGCCTTATTCATTCTGATGTTGATGTCTTTGCCTGCCCCACCGTCTGGTGTTACTATGCTTCCTAGGTATGTGAAGGTATCTGTCTGTACCAGTTGCTGATTCCTTACTGATATGGGCTCAGGGTTGCTCACATTGAGCGTCATGACCTCAGACTTCTTTAAATTGATGTTCAAGCCCACCTGCTGGCTAAATTTATTAAGTCTATCCGTTTTTTCCTGGATGTGTTGATGTGAATGTGCCAGCAGTGCAATGTCATCTGCATATTCCAGATCTTCCAATGTAGAAAATGTAGTCCATCTTATTCCTCTTGGACTGCCCTCTGTTGTCTGGCGCATCACCCAGTCTATGACTGTTAAAAATAGAGTGGTTGATAAGGGGCATCCCTGTCGTACTCCTGTCTTCACCTCGAAGGTTAGGTTGCTCTGCCCAACACTACACGTAAAGTTGGCATAGAGGCTTTTTATGATTGACACTATGCAGCTTGGAATTCCATAAGCCCTCAGTATTTTCCATAAACTGTCCCTATGTATGCTGTCAAAAGCCTTTTCAAAATCAACAAAATTTATGTAAAGCTGTCTTTGCCATTCTGAGCACTGCTCTATAATGTTCCTGAGAGTGAATATATGGTCTACACATCTTCTGTTCTTTCTAAATCCTGCTTGTTCTTTCCTCAGTTTGTAGTCTACTGCCTTTGAAATTCTCTGTATAATTATCCTGCCTAGTATTTTGCTGGGAACTGAGAGAAGAGTGATTCCTCTCCAATTATTGCAGTCTGCAAGATCTCCCTTCTTGGGCAATTTGACAATTATTCCTTTGTTCCACTCTGATGGTGTTGTCCCCGTTTTCCACACTTGTGCAAATAGTGGTTCTAATAGTTCTGCTGCTAGCTCAGGGTCTGTCTTAAATAGCTCTGCATTTAAGTTATCATGGCCCGGAGCTTTACCGTTCTTTAACCCTTTGATTGCTGTGATGATTTCTTCTTTTCGTGGAATGTCTGTATTTACATCTAGATCGTTTTCAGCCTCAGGAACATTCAATTGTGTCTCTGGTATTTCCTTGTTCAGAGTTTCTCTGAAGTGCTCTGCCCATCTTGTTTCCTGTCCCTCTGCTGTCTTGATGAGATTTCCTTGCTTATCTCTTACTAATGTAATATTGTTTGCACCTTGTTTTCCGCTGATGAATTTAGTTATTTTGTATACTGTGCTTTGTTCATTTCTCAGTGCTGCCTCTTCTGCCTGTTTTGCAAGATCGTCTAGGAAATTCCTTTTGTTGGCTCGGGTTTGGCGTTTAACTTCCCTGTCCAGCTGACTGTACTGTTCGCTATATAGTTGCTTTAACCTGGGGGACTTCGCTTCTGTTTTCTTTCTTTTCATTTCCTTTCTCATCTTTATGGTGTTTAGTGTTTCTGGTGTTATCCAGTCTTGCTTCTTCCTTTCCTGGAATCCTAAGCATGATTTGCTACTTTCCTTATATATTGTTGAAATGGTGTTGAAATTCTGGTCTATATCATCAGTCAATGTCTTTTCCTGGCTTTTGGCAAATTGATATCGTTTCTTAATGTCGGCCGCAAAAGCTTTTCTGGTAAGGGGGTCCTTCAATTTGCTGATGTCAAACCTTTTCTGTGTAGTTACAGTTGGTCCAGCCCTTCTTAGTTTCACTTTCAGTTTTGCTACTACTAAATGGTGATCACTTCCCACATCTGCACCTCTTCTTACCTTCACATCTTGTAATGCATGTCTCCATCTACCGTTAACCATGATGTGGTCTATCTGGTTTCTGTCCCGACCATTTGGTGATTCCCATGTTAACTTGTGAATTTCCTTATGTGGGAAAAGTGTTCCTCCAATGACCAGGTTGTTAATGCTACAGAAACTTATTAGCTTATCCCCATTTTCGTTTGCTGTTCCGCTGCCGCATTTCCCCATTGTTCTTTCATTATATGTATTGTGTGTACCAACTTTCGCATTGAGGTCTCCCATTACTATAACAAGATCATATCTAGGTGTGTCTTCCATTTCTTTCTGCAGTTGTTGATAGAATTCATCCTTGACCTCCTCATCGCTATCATTCGTTGGTGCGTAGCATTGTATTATTGTAGTGTTGGTGAATCTCCCTCTCAATCTCAATCGTATCAGTCTGTTGTTGATGGGTTTCCATTCCAGTAATGTCCTTTCTATCCCTTTCTGTAGAATAATGGCTACGCCTTCACTGTGCTGTCCATCCTCTCTTCCAGAGTAAAGTACTGTTTCTCCTGTTGCTGTTTTAACTTTTCCTGCCCCTGTCCATCTGCTCTCGCTTATCCCCAGGATGTGTAACCTATAGTTTCTCATTTCTGCCGTGACCTGTCTTAGTTTACCTGTCTCGTACATTGTCCTGACATTCCAAAATCCTATTCTTGTATCCTGTTTTGCGGTCAGGACATCCGTTTTCATGTCAGTGGCTTCCTTTCGGCTTTCACCACTGACAGTCATACGAGCCACAGACTCCGAATGTCCATCCCGCAGCAAAGTTTGTTCATTTGATGTTGTTTCCGTAACTTCATTATTTTTTTTACATAGACAGGGGTGTCAGCCCTATGCTAAAACCCCCAACCTGGAGGACCAGGGTACCAGCTTTTGTCTGACCCCTACCCACACAGACCAGTCCAGCTTGGTTGAACCTACCAGGAGATCGACATTTTAGGACCCCTAGAAAGGACTAAAAGAAGGAACAGGTTTATCCTGACTTTAGTCGACACGTGCACGTTATGGGCAGAAGCTATCCCGCTAACATGCGCAGATGCCAAGCATGTCGCAGAAGCCCTAGTGCAGATTTTCCACACGGTTGGGATTCCCTCAGCAAGTGTTGACGGATAACGGATCTGCATACCGGAATCTGTTGATGGATGAGATCGTGAAGATCTTGAGGAACCAACACATCTACATAAAGCCTTATACTCCGGCCGGAAATTGGCTCGTGGAACGTGTTAATGGAAACCTCAACATGATGCTAAGTAAACTGGCACAAGTGAAACCTGAAGATTGGGATCTTTGTATTCCTGCAGCTTTATTTGGCTACAGAGAATCTCCTCATACTTCCACAGGATTTCCGCCAGCTACGCTTTTATTCGGCAGACCCATTAAGGGCCCGCTTGAAGCCTTACTTAGGTCACTGACAGACCAGAAGGCTGATGAGACAGTTATCTCAGCTAGTAAATATGCGTCGGATTTAAAGGACAGGTTGAAACTAGGATGGCAACGACCAACTTTAAGCGAGCACGCACAAAGCACGCTAACCGATACAGGAAAGTCGCGAAAGAAAGAGAATTGGAAGCAGGAGAGAAAGTTTTGGTGTTACTCCCCACCGGGAACAATAAACTGAGGATCGGATGGCAAGGGCCGTTTACCGTCCTTAAAAAGATTTCTAAGGCTAACTACCAGATCTCTATTCAAGGAAAGGAGAAGGTTTTCCATTTAAATCTGTTAAAGAGATACTTGGAAAAACCAGTGCCGACCTCCGAACATCTCCTGACGATCGCCAAAACTGACGAAGACGACGATAGTGGCAGAGAAATTCCACTGCAATCACACGGAATCTTTCAAAAATGTCAGAAGCTGCGACGCTCTTTTAAACACGCATGGGAGACATTCCAGAGACAGGAAACTTTGGGAGTAGACTTGAGTAGGAATTGGAGAGAGACGGAGTAGGGAGATGAGAGGGAAGAGAACAGACATCCTGAAGCTACGGATATAGGAAATTTATTTCCATAACGTAGACATGGAGTGCTTCCATATCTTAAAGGGGGGACGTTCTGTCGCATAGAGATTTATGATCAATAAATTTTCTATATTCTTTTCTTTTCTACCCGTGTCCTCTACTTTATATTCGCTCTTTTATCCTTTTCCTGTGTTTTTCGCATTCGTTCGTTTGCGAAAAATAGTATTTTTTCCCCTTCTGACTTTACCGTTCTGGTCTCATACTGGAAACGCATTTATTGAATAAAATGTCATGGTAACGAACTGTGAATATTCGTCCAGTCAGACATGATGGCAGACATATCGTCTGGTATTTCCATCTGACACGTAGCTTTTACGGCTAAGTTGCTCGGTGAGGTGTGGGAACTGCCATCTAATGAGACCTACCGTCTACATTTTTCACCGGACACAGTGGTTTTCGGCTGAGTTCTTGAGGTGTGAACGGCGCCCCATGCATTGCCCAGAAATGAGACCTAGGGTCTAGCATTTCCATCTGACACGGCACTCTACGGCCAGTTTCTTAGACGGAGGTGTCAAAGACGCGAAGTGGCAGTTTATGACAATCTCTTGGTTTACGTAAGTGTTAAGAGGAGAGGGGAAGACCGGGGGGGGGGTGGGGGTGGTTCGAAATAATGTGGGATCCTTTGTCTATTTCATATATCTTAACCGGAGTTTTAGATTTCATTCACTCAGTAACTTCGCAGTCAAGACTAGAACAACCTACGTTCGATTCCTAAGAATCTCTGTGGATTGAAGATGGCATTTAGTTGGTCGAAGTGAAATTCGATTCCTAAGAATCTCTGTTGATAGAAGATGGCATTTAGTTTGGTCGAAGTGGTTTAGTTCTTAGTAGTTCTGTGTTAAGGTAAATATTATATATCTAACATTTTGTGAGTGTTTAAAGGGATAAATCGCTTATTTCATTTTTCTAGTTAGATTTGTGCGCAGAAGAATTAAATATAAGTCTGTTATATTCTCTAGCTGACGTGTTTCAGTGGAAAGCAGAATAAATTATAATTTCTAGCCTAAACTCATGCAACTATAAATAAATTTAATTTAACTGCTAAATATCAGTCGAGAATATTTTAAACTAACTTATAACTGCACATGATAGCTGGAACAGAATCAGAACTTCAAGACCTTACCTCTAGACTGGAGAAAGTAACAAGAACATATGGGATGGAAATTAATATAGAAAAAAGCAAGATATTGGTGAATAGCCATAAGAAACATGTTCCGACCAACATTACGTTAAATGGGCAAACGTTAGAAGAAGTTAACACCTTTAAATATCTCGGGTCCACTATATGTAGTGATGGAAGATCAAATAAAGAAATCAAGACAAGACTTGAGATGGCCTCAGCTGCCATGACAAGGTTGAATGTGATCTGGAAAAGTAACATCAGTTTTCCTGTGAAGATCAAATTATACAAATCACTTGTATTATCTATTCTCTTGTATGGGTGTGAGGGCTGGACACTCACTGCAGATACGGAGCGAAGGATTCAGGTTTTCGAGCATAAATGTTATAGAAGAATTTTGCGCATTTGCTATAAAGAGCACAAAACAAATGTCTATGTTAGAGAGAAGATAAACACCTATGCAGGCCATCAAGAACCACTTTTGTCAATAGTGAAACGTCGAAAGCTTGCCTGGTTTGGGCATGTAACTCGTCATGACTCCCTTTCGAAAACGATCCTCCAGGGAACAGTCGAAGGTAAACGGAGAAGAGGAAGGCAAAGAAAATCCTGGGCTGATAACATCAAAGAATGGGCAGGACACGGTTTCTCCACACTTGTACGCATTGCTGAGAATAGAGAGCAGTGGAGGACCCTGTCTGTTGATGCTTCCACCATGGCACCCCTACGACCCATGACGGGTTATGGGTTGAGATGATGATGATAACTGCACAGATTCATCACTGAGTATTGACGAAATACGTATGTATTTCTAATTCATGATGATTGATTTTATGAATATAACTTATTTCACGGGAAGGTTTTAAACGATAAGTCAAGCCTCCGCTTGCAGTTGATAATGTAAGTTATATCCGAGTACATAGTATGTATAGTATTTTATATGTTATTTTTCTTTATTCAGTGAAACTGGGGTGACCCAACTTTGCCAGCGTTAGAGCACACGAGAAATATCTGTGAAGAACTAAAACATTTTCCTTAAAGACTTGGTGTATAACCTTTACAAGAACTTTAAAGGGTAAATGACGTAAAGGGCTCATCGAGCCTGATTTATCTCTTCCAGAGAAAAACCTCAAGTGCATTTCAGCCTTGTGGCAAGTAAAATATTACAAACATTAACATTCCGACATTTTCTTGACACTTGTGGTGCGACCAAGAATTTTACATTTGATCGATGTTACAAACCAGTCATTTTCCTAAAGAAGGGAAACCTCGTGATTCTGACACTGAGTGCCCACCTACATTAATTCGTACCTGAACTGATAAAGTGACACTAACTTAACTCTGAACAAAAAATATCGCATGAAGAGGATGCTCCCCGGACCCCATTGGATGAAACCAATAAAAATCTGCAGAGCTGGGATCCGCTTCATCACAACGACAACAGAGTAAAAGTGGTGGTGTCCTAAAGTTTGCGCCAGACGGCGAACACCAGCAGGTTATTAGGTAAGAACGCATGTCAGGGGCCCTGATGAAAGAACAGAGTAAAAGTGACTGAGTGATGATTCGTTTATTGTTGTATTTTGGCACCCATTTGCTGTCTTAAATTTCTTTATGCAAGTTTTGTTTTGTTGCTAACAATATTTTTCCTTAGGATAGATTATAGTATCAAAGTCTGTTCATACCTTTAAGGGGAAATCATTAGACTACAGCAGATGTATCCGTGACTCTTTGGGCTATCACTTTTCTTCTAACGGGACTGTGGGCTATACATCGAGGGAAAAGATCTTATTTGTGGGTCTATCATTCTTGTAGCAATTCATTGACTTTATGACTATTTGTATATGCTTGATGTAATTTTTATTAAAATCCAATTAAACTTAATCAGTGTGTTGGTCAGTTCGTTCCCAAATATCTATATAATCATTGTTATAGTTTTCCCACGTCTGTGTGTCTAACTGTCGTCAACTGGGTGTGTGCACGTGAGTGGTAAGATATATATATATATTAATATATGTAATCAATAGACTGTCGGACTCCTCTAAATCTGTTGTAGAAGATAGGCTGAGAAAGAGAGAAGATTCTCGATTTCAGAGACAGCCTCTATTGATTTCTACCATCTCACTCGTGGAAATCTATTTCTATTATTATCTCTCACTGTGACTATCACTTATTCTAATCTATTCAGAAGGGACCAACCCACGTCTTAATTCCCCTTCCAAAATTCTACGACAGCAGTCCTTGTTCTGGAACCCCTAGGGCAAGAGAGGTATAGGTAGACCAAGAAGCACATGGAGAAGAGAGCTGGAAATAGAGGTAAAAATGATGAGGAGAACGTGGAAAGAACTTGAGATGATGGCACGTGACAGGAGGACTTGGCATGTGTTTGTTGAAGACCTATGCTCCTTTGGGAGTGGAGGGTTATGAATGAGAAATAGGATACTAGAAGAAAGATTATTAGGGTTCGTGTTAATGCGTGTACATCAAGATATCGACATAAACATAGAAAATGTAAACTGACAGGTTTGCGAATTCAGAAAAAAAAAGAGAAAATTGATTTTATAATTTAAAATACTTTTTACGTATAGTTATGTTATGAATAGTTATATTATTATAAGTAGCAATATTTTTTAGTTTCTGTTGTTATGCTATAATATAAAATATGTATGAATTTTTATCAGATTTCGTCTCTTTGTAGTTATTCTTTACTTGTATGTAATTATATTATAAATAGTATATATTTTTTAAAATAAAAATGAATATTTTTGAGTTACTGTATATTAAACTATCAACTTGTCACATTTTTGTGCAAAATTCATTATTTTGTTTTTTAATTGTCTAAAAATGTGTCTAAATAAGGATCGAGGGCCTTGTCATTCTGATGTCAATTCCTAGATCCGCCCATGCCTCGTAGTACCATTTCAATATTTCTATTCTACGTAAGCAACGTTTATGAATGTATGTAGCTTTTTTTACAGGCCAGTTATCACACACATATTTGTGAATGTGGAGATGACAAAGCGGCACAACTTTGACAATGCATCCTATGTACGGTTTGATTCAGGCTGCGGTATTTACACAGATATTGGCTTTGATCAGGGGTGTCGGCTACCGGTCGATCACGACTTACCGGTAGTTCACATGGTATGGTTTGATAGATCTCTAGACGGTGGAGGGGAGAAAGATATAATTTTTACGCTAGGGAAGTTTTGGGCTGACCCTGTCCCGCCAGTATTTAAAAGTGAGGTATCAACAGAAGTATGTACTTTTCCCGCATTTTCCCGTAGCTTTTCTTTATGTTTTCAAAGGTTTTTGATGTCATCTCACCCTTGTCGATTCCAGGTTATGGTCATGTGAAAGTTCCTTTTGTTTTTGTGTTGTTTTTTTTTTTTTGCAGTAATAGGTTATCATGATAATGATCTTAAAATTCATTCGACATTCAATGACATGTGAAGAAAAAACAAACAAACAAAAAAATAAACAAATGCGGAAGCGCGTATAGCAAATAATAAAGCTGCTCCAAGCAGCCAAATAAACAGGACACATTTTTTTTTTTTTTTAACAAAGGACGAAAAAAACAGGCACGATTTTTGTTTTATTTCGTAAACATTTTATTTCACTGGACAAGTTAACATTTTATAAATTAATTACACGACGTGAGATAAAAGTACATCTTGCGCAAAATTAGAAGAAAAAAAATATATGACATGCGCTAACCAACAAAAAAATGTGTAATATAGCATTAAAAATATTAAAAGAAAAAAGCACAACCGCATGATGAAAGTTATTAATGTCTTGCACAACCAAATTTTTTTTTGTATGGTTTTTACATTAAACAAGACCAGATATTAAAAAAAATGAGCAACAATGCAGACTAACTGCGCAAAAAATGTAAACATGAACTGAATATGTGCGAGTCACATAAACAAACGCTAACCGTCACGACGTGAGGTTTATTGTAAAAGTTTCTCAGACAATCCAGGTTACGGAAAAGTCGTTGAGAAACAGGCTCCATTGTTTGTTTGCATTTCTCAGTGTCACATTGTCTCCGGTTATTTGTCCGCATTCCGTCTAGTTAGCCATCCGTGAGTGTAAATCACAAAACAAATCAAATTTAACATTTTGCAACAAGGATGTGAGGAAAACATAACAACTTGACATCAATGAAAAATGAGATGGTTAGCGGAAGGTGACTATATTATGGCAAAAACCATTAATACAGACATTTTTCCTGGTAGAGCCGGCAGGAGATAACATTAGTTACCTCCCGTAACTGCTGTCAGTACTTCCGTTTTTTTTTTTCTTTTTGGTGGGATTCAGGTCACAGATATGATTGCAATAATAAACAAACACACAAACAAACACAACTTACACATTGTTTTCTCAAATATCTAATATATTACTGTCCCGTGTATTTCCCGGGAGCCATTGGTTAGAAACTGAAAGAAAAAAGCCCGATGCTTCCTCAGCAAGTCATACGCTGAGACTAAAATGTGGCTGGGCATGATGCCGGCAACCTCAACACGTAAAAATAAAAAAGGTTGTAACAGAAACAACCGGTGCAAGAGTTTTGAATGCTTAATGCAGGTTTCCTGTCAAGTGACTAGCTGAATTGATGGCTAAATGCTCCATATATAACTGTTTTATGCTGTCAGCGTGAACTTATTTTTTTTAAGAACTTGTACTAACAGACACGAAAAACAATGTGAAATACAGATTCGATCATGTCTAAGTTTGTGATTATAAACATGGTGACATTCAGATTCGATCTTGTCCAAGTTTGTGATTATAAACATAGTGACTTACAGATTCGATCTTGTCCAAGTTTGTGATTATAAACATAATAACATTCAGATCCGATCCTGTCCAAGTTTGTGATTATAAACAATTACAAGGCAGACACTTATTTGCAAAGACATCCGACATTACTTTCCAGATTCAAACAAATGCCTTCTTCTTCGTACACTATCGGACGTCTACTTCAATATTGTCACAAAATGGCCGTGCTAATAATTTTATTGTGTTCTATCAGTCTTCTATTCCATATTGTGCTTTCTCTTTATTTCTTCACAAACCCATATTTTCTCTCATATTGAACGCAAGACTCAAGTTTCATGTTGTTATTTCGCATGACCTATCCTGGTTGGATATAACGTAAAACCAACCCAGGCACGTATCTCGCTCAAACACAGCTGGGCGCCCATACTTCCCGTATTGACAAACGGAAGGTAAAAATTATTACCAGCAGTACAGTTACATAACCCACCAGGGGATGGACTCCCGTGTTTGTCAACATTCGTAATAACAAACTAAACTGAAGATTTGTTATGAAGTACAGACATGAGTAATCTAAATAGTGGAAATGTCCATACCTTATATGGAAGGAGTTTGGAATTACCTGTGTCTGCGGAATTTTATGAGAGAAGGGGAGATAAGAGATACACTAAATCAAACGGTTAGATTTGCTTGGCCTAGCCAAGATATATTAAAATAGGCTACGTTTGATTTGAGACTTTCGCCGCGCAGAAAGCTGACAGAGCGTTGGCGCCAGGCCCATATAATGTAGCACATATTTCGACTCCAGCACTGTGTTCCGTTGAGTCAAGACGACACTTTCAGACTAGCCAGGAAAGAAGAAATTTAGGATTCCATTAACGAGGAGTGGGCCATGTTTTGAGAATCTACTGAAAGTAACCAGGCAGAAAACTCGATGTTATAATACTGAAAACCACATATTCCTCAGACCATGTAACAGGGAATATTGGGATTAGCATTATAAAGTAATTATCGAATACCTGTAAGACGGCCTTAAAGCCTGTGGCCTGACATTATTCGGAACTCTTCCTGTGCCAGACGTCTATATATAAGCCGATCGATACGGGGTAAATTGTAACATACATTTTATCAGTTTATATTTTACACTTGACATGTTTAACCCGCTGGTGGTTGTACAAGTTCATACGAGGCTGGCAACCTCAGCATATGAAAAGGATAGAGTCATGAACTACAATAGCAAGCGCTGGTCACTGTTTCATGCCGGTTCTCTCACAGGAAACCAAAGGCTTCTAGAGGAGCATGGAGTGGATGATGGTGATATTAAGGTGTTCATATTTATTATATTAACCTTTTAATAAGTTTATTTGTATATTTAATCATGTGTATACCAAGCAAATGTATTTTTCCGCTGTCCAGCCACATTTTTTCCTGTCAGATTACCTAAATTAACGATAATTTTCATCCTATCCACTGGGGTTATCATTGATGCTCAGGAAAGGTAAAATTACTGAGAAAAAAGGGAAAGGTAGGTGGACGGACAGCAGGGAAGGCAGCTGACTATATGTCAGGGAAAAAAAATACTTAGCAGCGACATTTGTTTTCTCTAAAGTTTGTTGTACGTGCTGGAGATACCAGTGTGTGATACCAGCTTTATACGAGTCTGTGGATCAGGAGCTTGTGGCTACGCTAGATGCCTGCCTTTTACTGGTTGTGAAGATCCATGCCTTGACGTTGGAGCGGTTCCCCATGCAACTACGCCTGGGAGGTGCTCTCCCCACAGAAGTCGATAATTGACAAAGCAGTCAGCAAACCAGTCTAACACACCTGGCCAGATAAGTGATTTCAATCTGGCCAGAACGATAGAACTCACCACCCAAACACACCAATCCTGAACTGATTTCAGTTCCACATTTCTTTTAATCCATTAACTTCACTTATTTATTTACTGATGTTAAAGAATAAGTGATCATTAAATTTGTTATATGTAATTATAAATCAATAGTTGATTTAATTATTACAGAGAGAAGTGCGCACGTATGAATCAGCTTTCTTAAATATAAATATAACATAGCTACTTAAGGAATATTTTACTGAATAATTTTCACATTAGCCTGAAAAATGTGTGCTTGATTTCTGAAATATCCTATGAAGACTACCTAAAATAGAAGCCCCATCCTTCTATTTTCAACTCTGCCAAAAGTAATCTTGAGCTAATGTAGATACCTTTAAAGACCCTCATTGTATATTCTAAATGTTGGCCATTGTTGGACTATCACTGCAGAGCAGGGGAGACAACTCGTGACACATATTTTCAAAGAAAGCAGAAGTCAGCTTCAGGCTATTTCCATCTCCATAGATTTTTTTTCCCCCCGAAAATGGTACTGGTGACGGCCATTTGTGCTTTCTATGTTCCTAATATGTTAGCCATCTTTGAAGCAGTGGTTCAGCAGTCATTCTATCAGTGCCATATTTACACGCATCGATACTGTCTATCTTTAGCACGTTGATAGATGGGTACCCCAATCTGTTGTCTTAACAGAGACCTACTTCCTTGGCACGGTTAGATAAACACAATCTGAGAAGACCATGATGTTTACATATAGCATTATGATAACCTATTATGTGAGAGGGCATCCGGCTGGCTGAGCGGTTGTTCCGTGATCGATACCTGGTAGTTTCAAGCTCCAGTCTACGCAGCTGTAAATAGGTACTTTTTTTAAGTTAGGGAAGGCAAATGTAGCGAGGAAGGGAACTAGCCACCCACCCTCATAAAGCTGGACATAGTATGGTGTAGTCTCTAACACTTCAGTGCCACACGTAACTTCATGCTATGAAACTAATTTTATTATGTGAGGGGCCGTCATAATGGTATAGAGGTTAGCTTGCTTGCGTTTCGAAGCACAGGGACCGAGTTAGAAACCAGTTTGCTTCGCGATCCATCTACCAAGGTGTAAAAATTGGGATTAAAAAAAAAAATTGCTTTGTTTTGGCGAGGCGCGTTCCGTTCAACCTAGTCGGTTATATTAGGCCACATGTCCAAATATAAAAGACCTTTAGGTTTGACGAAGTTTTATTGGGATCTGACTTTGCTCTTGAGCTAAGGAAGGCAAAGGCAGCGATGAAGACATTTGGTCAACACATCCTTAAATCTGAAACCTAGTTTACGTGAAGTTTTAATTTCCCTACAGCATGATCTTCCTTTAATTTGTAACTGTGACAGGAGACAACAGTTGTTCATGCACAGGTGCGTAAGACATTACATAATACAACAATTAATACATTAAAAAACAACAAGGAAAACACAGTAGACACGATATGTGCCTTGGTTCAGTTGACAGTGAATACAATTAAGAAGAGGTGGCAATGGTAACACAAGCTCTTCTGCAATTGGTAAAAATTGAGCAAACGAAAAGAAACAAGAGAACTATCAAATCGTGTCAGAACATAATTAACATCAAGTGTAAGAAATAAATAACAAGGGTTCATTCCCCCCCCTTCCGCGTCACTGATATGTATTCCACCACTTACCCAGAAGTTCTTTTTTGTCATTTCATCACTTACACTGAAGTTATTTTTAGTCATTTCACCACTTACACTCCCAGAGCTATGCCAGCGGGAGTTTTACTCCTGGAAGGTTCTACCAAGCTGGACAGGTTTGCGAGGGCAGGGGTCAGACGAAAGCAGACACCCTGGTTCTCCAGGTTGTGGGTTTTAGCATAGGGCTGACACCCCTGTCTATGTAAAAAAAAAAAATGGAAGTTACGGAAACAACAATGAATAAACAAACTTTGCTGCGGGACGGACATCCGGAGTCTGAGGCTTGTATGACTGTCAGTGGTGAAAGCCGAAAGGAAGCCACTGACATGAGAACGGACGTCCTGACCGCAAAACGCGATACAAGAATAGGATTTTGGAACGTCAGGACAATGAATGAGACGGGTAAACTAAAACAGGTCACGGCAGAAATGAGAAACTATAGGCTACACATTCTAGGGATAAGCGAGAGCAGATGGACAGGGGCAGGAAAAGTTAAAACAGCAACAGGAGAAACAGTACTTTACTCTGGAAGAGAGGATGGACAGCACAATGAAGGCGTAGCCATTATTTTACAGAAAGGAATAGAAAGGACATTACTGGAATGGAAACCCATTAACAACAGACTGATAAGATTAAGATTGAGAGGTAGATTCACCAATACTACAATACTACAATGCTATGCACCAACGAATGACAGCGATGAAGAGGTCAAGGATGAATTCTATCAACAACTGCAGAAAGAAATGGAAGACACACCTAGATATGATCTTATTGTAGTAATGGGAGACCTCAATGCGAAAGTTGGTACACACAATACATATAATGAAAGAGTAATGGGGAAATGCGGCAGCGGAACAGCAAACGAAAATGGGGATAAATTAATAAGTTTCTGTAGTATTAACAACCTGGTCATTGGAGGAACAATTTTCCCGCATAAAGAAATTCACAAATTAACATGGGAATCACCAAATGGTCGGGACAGAAACCAGATAGACCACATTATGATTAACGGTAGATGGAGACATGCATTACAAGATGTGAAGGTAAGAAGAGGTTCAGATGGGGGAAGTGATCACCATTTAGTAGTAGCAAAACTGAAAGTGAAACTAAGAAGCGCTGGACCAACTGTAACTACACAGAAAAGGTTTGACATCAGCAAATTGAAGGACCCCCTTACCAGAAAAGCTTTTGCGGCTGACATAAAGAAACGATATCTATTTGCCAAAAGTTAGGAAAAGACATTGACTGATGATATAGACCAGAAATTCAACACCATTTCAACAATATATAAGGAAAGCAGCAAATCATGCTTGGGATTCCAGGAAAGGAAGAAGCAAGACTGGATAACACCAGAAACACTAAACACCATAACACTGAGAACAGAAAGAAAACAGAAGCGAAGTCCCCCAGGTTAAAGCAACTATATAGCGAACAGTACAGTCAGCTGGACAAGGAAGTTAAACGCCAAACCCGAGCCAACAAAAGGAATTTCCTAGACGATCTTGCAAGACAGGCAGAAGAGGCAGCGCTGAGAAATGAACAAAGCACAGTATACAAAATAACTAAATTCATCAGCGGAAAACGAGGTGCAAACAATATTACATTAGTAAGAGATAAGGAAGGAAATCTCATCACGACAGCAGAGGGACAGGAAACAAGATGGGCAGAGCACTTCAGAGAAACTCTGAACAAGGAACCACCAGACACAATTGAATGTTCCTGAGGCTGAAAACGATCTAGATGTAAATAGACATTCCACGAAAAGAAGAAATCATCACAGCAATCAAAGGGTTAAAGAACGGAAAAGCTCCTGGCCATGATAACTTAAATGCAGAGCTATTTAAGACAGACCCTGAGCTAGAAGCAGAACTATTAGAACCACTATTTGCACAAGTCTGGAAAACGAGGACAACACCATCAGAGTGGAACAAAGGAATAATTGTCAAATTGCCCAAGAAGGGAGATCTTGCAGACTGCAATAATTGGAGAGGAATTACTCTTCTCTCAGTTCCCAGCAAAATACTAGGCAGGATAATTATACAGAGAATTTCAAAAGCAGTAGACCACAAACTGAGGAAAGAACAAGCAGGATTTAGAAAGAACAGAAGATGTGTAGATTATATATTCACTCTCAGGAACATTATAGAGCAGGGCTCAGAATGGCAAAGACAGCTGTACATTAATTTCGTTGATTTTGAAAAGGCTTTTTACAGCATACATAGGGACAGTTTATGGAAAATACTGAGGGCTTATGGAATTCCAAGCTGCATAGTGTCAATCATAAAAAGCCTCTATGCCAACTTTACGTGTAGTGTTGGGCAGAGAAACGTAACCTTCGAGGTGAAGACAGGAGTACGACAGGGATGCCCCTTATCAACCACTCTATTTTTAACAGTCATAGACTGGGTGATACCTCTACACCTCACGGTAGAAGGGGAACGACTAAGTAAGTAAGTAAGACTGGGTGATGCGACATACAACAAAGGGCAGTCCAAGAGGAATAAGATGGACAACATTTTCTACATTAGAAGATCTGGAATATGCAGATGACATTGCACTACTGGCACATTCACATCAACACATCCAGGAAAAAACGGACAGACTTAATAAGTTTAGCCAGCAGGTGGGCTTGAACATCAATTTAAGGAAGTCAGAGGTCATGACGCTCAATGTGAGCAACCCTGAGCCCATATCAGTAAGGAATCAGCAACTGGTACAGACAGACACCTTCACATACCTAGGATGCATAGTAACACCAGACGGCGGGGCAGGCAAAGACATCAACATCAGAATGAATAAAGCAAGAACAGCCTTTTTTAGCCTAAACAACATCTGGAAGTCCTCTCAATACTGCACAAGCACAAAATTAAGATTATATCAGAGCTGTGTGCTTTCTGTGCTTCTCTATGGTGCAGAATGCTGGAGAGTTACAGAGAAGGAAATGCCGAAATTGTCCTCTTTTCACACAACATGCCTAAGAAAAATTCACCGAATCTTTTGGCAGAATACCATCACCAACCAAGATCTGCTTACTCGGAGCAAGCAAGAGGACATGCACACCATCATAGCTGGCAGACGCTGGAGCTGGGTTGGCCATGTCCTCAGAAGAGACCCCGATGCCATCACAAGAACAGCTATGCTTTGGACCCCTGAAGGAAAACGAAAGAGAGGCCGACCAAAAACAACCTGGCGGAGGACTGTGGAGGTTGAGATGCAAAGAATGAACCAAAGTTGGGGCACTGTACGAAGGATGGCCACCGACCGAGCAAAGTGGAATCAATTTGTTGTTGCCCTACAAGACGCCACTAGGCGTGATGGCCACTGACTGCTTTGACGGTCGGCAGCTAAGGGTCAAAGAAGAGACCACTTACACTGAAGTTATTTTAGTCATTTCACCACTTACACTGAAGTTATTTTAGTCATTTCACCACTTACCCAGAAGTTATGTTTAGTCATTTCACCACTAACACTGAAGTTATTTTAGTTATTCCACCACTTACACTGAAGTTATTTTTAGTCATTTCACCACTTACACAGAAGCTACTTTTTAATTCAACAACCTGCAACTGTAAATTTGTCTTCGAAAGACAAACGTGGCACACATGAGAAAGCGAAACATCTTAAAGGGTTACATTCTGCAGACTCGAAACTGACCTGCGAACATGTCACGCCGCTGACATAAATAAGTGATAAACGTTGCTCACAGATATAGTTAGATGGAGAGGGGGTGTCAAGAATGTGCTAAAATGTCACCTGACATCAGCAATGAGCATAAAAAACACAGACATACCTATCTGTCGGCATACCTGAGTCAGTGCTGACCTAAATTCTTTGGAGATTTGGAACGGGTCACTCAGTGAAGCAGCTGGAATTGCTGCCAAGTTTTAGTCTCTTCTGGGAAACAAGGTCATATTGTGCTCCATCTTATCCTCACAATTCATAACTGTGATATTTTCTAGAAATGCATGCATGCCAATATCTGTAGGTTATGCGTAACAACCCCAGCTTTATGTCAGTGTCGCATTATTATTTTTCCCCTGAGCGGGCTATTGGGGAATGAGGCGCTCACACGGGGGCACAGTCTTGGAAGCCTTATCTTCCCTCCATAAGTCATTTTTTGTAATAAACGATATTGAGTATATTGTTTAAAAATTAGATAACCATTTCTCAAAACAAGCGTGTAATCTAGAGTTTACAAGCGCACCCCAAAAAAAATGTGGAGCCATCCAGCACACGTTAGGCAACATTGTGTAGTGCTGAAGTCCATAAGCCTTCCTCTAAATACGCCGTTGGTCTTAGAATTTGGAAGTAAAATAAAAAATTATCGCGTGGTTTGAAGCTTTTTATTTTCTTAAAGATTCTCGAATTGTTTTTTTTCCTTCAAAGTCACAAGTGTGTATGTGTTTTTTTTCTTCTGCAAAACGATAGCGATGACTCATGATCCCGAAAAAATGATGTCCTGTTAATAGCCCAGGCAGTCTCCAGTGAACAAATCTTACATTATAACAAGCAAATTTGAGTACAGAGTTTAGCGGCTCCCGCAATAAAATTAGTTTGCGCATGACCATGATCATCGTAAAGGAGGCACTGATATTTCAATTATGTTACATGTAAATGTTCAATGTGAGGTGTGGTACATATTTAAATTTCACGTTTTTCACTTAACATGTCAAGTTTGCCACTTAAGCTTCGTGTTAGCCAAAAAAAGATTAATAATTTGGCCACAAAATGTAATGTTAAGTTTGGCCCAGATGTTACCGAGTTTTGAAAGAGAAAAAAATGCAAGGACAAATACACTGATTCGTGTCATGTCATGGGGTCTTCGAACTCTTCATCGTATCAGAATGCTCTCTGACTTTAAAGGGCACGCATCTTTCATAACACCAGGCAGTTTCATCAGGCACGCTCAGGATTCATGTATCATCCAATCATCTCCGTCGGTTGAGTAAAGACATCACGTTTCCATGAGAGGAATTACAGCCTTCCCAGTCGCACGCCGACATACAGGAAGTTCCTTCTCTTTGCCGGACCGTCACTGGTCGACATCCCTCCAAAGGCTCTCTAGCAATGCACCCTCGATACGTTCCCTGAGCTTTGGAAAAAGACAAGGAAAACAATTATTATTCTGCTTATGGAAATAAGACTTCATAAATAGAAAGTGAGAATAATTTTAAGATATTATTTCATCATCATCATCATTATCATCACCATCATCTCTATTACTCGTCAACTCCACAAGAAGTATAAGCCTTCTACAAATTCAAGCCAGGTCCTGCGGTAATGAGCCATCCGCTCTAGATCTTTCTATATCTTCTTTACCCATTGCATTTCTTCCTCAGTTCTCTTACCCATGTAATTTTCAGGCTCTCTATAGGAGTCATTGGGGGTTTCAAAACAAGGACTATATTGTAACGCTATCAACAGGTTTCCTTAATGTGTGTCCTACCCATCGTCATCGCCTTCTTCTCATCTCTTTCTTCTACTTGCACCTGTTTGTTTCTTATCATCTCTTGTTTCTACTTGCACCTGTTTGTTTCTTATCATCAGTTCCACATTGGCGATCTTATCATATACGGTAATTTCAATTCTTCTATTGTAAGCTAGCACCCATTTATGTAAGTCTGTAAGTGAAGATTATTCACCCTGGATACAAAGCAATGTTTTATTCTTCAAGAGACGCGCTATAAAAAATGTAAAGTACTGATTCATTTAAAGAGATTCACTTAGTAGGTGGCTAGGTGCTATCTGTTCAGCCACGCGGTCATCAACAGACAGCGATTTTGATAGAATTTCGGTCCTTGCCTTCAGGGAAGTACCCAGTTTTTATTTTATTTAGTTTTTATGTGTCCTATCTAGCCTTCACTTTCTTTCCTTTCCTGACGAAGGCCTTGTGGCCGTAACGTAGACTATTTTCTTTGTCTTTTGTCCTCGTAAGACGAATCACCTTTTTTCGATTTTTTTTTTTTTCAAACCCATCCATTGTATTCCACGTCTTACCGCAGTTCCCCTCAACTTCCTCGATTATCTGTATGTAGGTAAGCTACTTCATATTTGAAAATTAGGCCATGTATTTTCAGCATGGTGAATACAGTAAGTATGGTGAATAAAAATATTAGAAAGAAAATGAAACAGGCCAAAGAAAAATGGGTAGCTGATCAATGTGAGTCCATTAATACAGGGCTAATAAAATGTAACAGCAAGGCAGTTTTCGACACGTTAAGAAGACTATCAAAACCCCAACGGCCCAGGGTAACTGTCATAGAAGATAGCAATGGGACACTGCTCACACGGCTGTTTGTGCCCTATACCAGAGCGCTCTTTTAGTTTCGGTGACCGGAATTCTGATACCGGGTATAAAATTTTGTGTGCACCGTTAAAGACTATTTAAGTTTTTGGCGGGGAAAATCAGCTGATTTGTGAGTAAAATCAGTAAAATATAAATCATTACACACTCGTTCTGGATAAACACAGCGCTAAAATTCTTTTGTGTACTATAACTTTGTTCTGTGTTCTATTTTTGATTGCATTTTTATTTCTTTGAAATTAGTTTTGACGGAGTTACAGACTTTTGAAAACAGCGTCATCATTTAAGGAAATTCATAAAATAAGTAATCTTTTTATTAATTTAATATCTAAAAATCGGCCCATTCGTTTGAGTTTATAATTATAAAGACTTCTCGAAGGGAAGCTAAAGATTATTTCCACATACTTTTTTTTTGGTTTCATATCTTGAGAATGTGTGGTAGTCAGTTTTGTGAATGTGGCATTACAAGAACAAGCATATTGTCACCAGATTTTATAGCATTTAAATCCCTGTAAACGCATTCCTGATACTCACAAATCTTAAATAAGGTAGTAAAAAAATAACTTTTTGTAAACACCATCTGTTTTTGCATTTTCATTCATTTATAATGATATTTAGCTACGTATATAAGCGTCAGAAAACATGTAAAGCTATAGATAGATTACTTCCACATAATTTGATCTATCTTTCAAGTCTTGTTAATCTTCTATTTATAATATGAATTTTTTTTTTAATTGTGTGTGAGATAAGGACTGTTCCATTGGTGTTCTTTGGTAGACAATCCTGTGCACACGACGGCTGCCAAAGAATTCTAAGTAACTGTTTGTATATCTTCTTTCATTCAAAGTTACAATGCAGGTAGTAAATTTAGAGAAACCAAATTCTAAATCTAATACCATCCTTTTATCAATGGCTAGAGTCAGAGATACATACGATAATTTAGAAATATTTATGAATGGCATGAAAGCTCAGATAGAGTCACTAAAATATTTAGAGTGGGATGGTAAACAAGTTGTTGTTTTCTTATTCGGGGATTATTTCCTTGTTTTGCTGGAGACACCACAGACATGGGTATATTCCTTGAGCTCCAGACAAACTAAACATTTTCATCAAAGACATCCAGAGAGCATACAACTTGCAAACCAAGAAGTTTGGCCATGTTGATAAGATATTACAATAGATATATGAAATATGGGAAAGGGAATAAAAGGCAAGTGGCACATTACCATAATTGTTTACACAAACCAATGTTAGAGATTGAAATTGAAAATGTAGCTCCTCCTTACCTTCATATTTTATTAGGCATTGTTTTGAAACACCACAGACTTCTAGAACAGGTAGCTGATACAATAGACGCAAAGATATTTGAGAATTCGCAAGAGATACATGCAAACATTAGTACTTTTAAGAACTTGAAGAGATTTAGTAGGAACTGGAAATAGGCAGAAGAATTAGGAGCTAAAATTGAATTTTTCAGGTAGGTATTGAACTTTGTGAGGATAAGGAGGAGACAGATAATTTTAAAGTTAGACTTGAAAATGCACAAGATGCGCTGGCCAAACTTCAGTTTCAAGATCTGTGTACTAGGTCTGGTCCAGTTTGCTCACACATGGACAAGGTACTCTAGAACAGGTAGCTGATACAATAGACACAAAGATATTTGAGAATTCGCAAGAGATACATGCAAACATTAGTACTTTTAAGAACTTGAAGAGATTTAGTAGGAACTGGAAATAGGCAGAAGAATTAGGAGCTAAAATTGAATTTTTCAGGTAGGTATTGAACTTTGTGAGGATAAGGAGGAGACAGATAATTTTAAAGTTAGACTTGAAAATGCACAAGATGCGCTGGCCAAACTTCAGTTTCAAGATCTGTGTACTAGGTCTGGTCAGAGCATTTGCTCATGAAACACAATGGACAAATTCCCCTTGTACTAGCCAAACATCTTACAAAAATCATACAAAACAGGCTTAAATAAAGAGCATTTATAGGCCGAAAAGTACACAACTCAGAAATCTCAACACTAAAAAAAAGTTTATAATAAAGATACACAAGAGCAATCATAACAATACAAATTAGTAAAACTGAAAATTAACAGACAAACTAGAAAGATATAACTTATATGTCTTTGTTTACTTTCAGAAAGCTATTGCCCCAGTAAGAACAATTCAAAACACAATTACTGAAAGAAGCATTTGAGAAAGTGTCACAACAAAAATATCAGATACAGTAAACCAATTAAACATGCTCTGACAATTCCGTTCCCTAGAAAGACAATTCAATAATATCACAACAATAATAATCAGCAGAATTATATTTAAGAATCTTTTGTTATAGAAATGTTCCCTAGTAAGAAAACCACATTTTAAACTCCCCACAACACATTAAGAGTCCACACAATCCCCCCTGTTAACCGCTCCAAAACCAACAATTCAAAACACACTCCCCCAATCATTAACCACTTAGAAAAAAATTATGCGCAGATGAAAATCAAAATGATCAAAAACACAAATTCCCCTTCTGTTCCCCCCGTGATAATATCTCATGTTCTGGGGACAATTGGGTGTGTTAATTTTATGTTTCTGGGGACAAATTGGGTGTGTTTAGGTTTAAATGTGGACTTGCAATTTAAACTTTCAATAATTAATGTTTGACGCATGAAACCAAAACAAAACTTTGATATCCATTTTCTGCAGGTTTTCTACTTTTGATTTCTGTAATTTGTTATGCATGTTGATTGTGACCGTTTTAATGTAAATTGAATTAGAAACAAACCATAACAAAATGTAAAAAAAACCCGTAAATTTTACACTATTTCAGACTATTATATCTTCTGTTCTAATTGTGATAAAATGTTTGTTCTTGTTCTAAAATTTACTCTAACATTTCTAGTCTAGCTTTACGCAAAATTAAAGCCGGTATTTATAATAATAAAGTAGCATAAAAGCAATTCAAACATGTTTTGGGGACACTTGGGTGTGTTATTTTAAGGTAATAAATGTGGACTTGCAATTTAAACTTTCAATAATTAATGTTTGACGCATGAAACCAAACAAATCTTTGATATCCATTTTCTGCAGGTTTTCTACTTTTGATTTCTGTAATTTGTTATGCATGTTGATTGTGACCGATTTAGTGAAAATTTCATTATAAACAAACCATAACAAAATATAAAAAAAACGTAAATTTTACACTATTTCAGACTATTATATCTTCTGTTCTAATTGTGATAAAATGTTTGTTCTTGTTCTAAAATTTACTCTAACATTTCTAGTCTAGCTTTACGCAAAATTAAAGCCGGTATTTATAATAAAAAAGTAGCCTAAAAGCATTAATTAAGCCCTATCAAAAGTAAACATCGCCACATGTTTTTCCCATTAGGAAGCTGACCACGTGACCTCTGTCAAGTGGGCTATAAATAGCGCGGTCGGGGAAAAAGGGGAAATAACTAAAAGATCGCTCGCAAACAGCCGTGCTATATGTTCGATGAAAGGAGGGAAGTCACCGGGTGTGG
Source organism: Oreohelix idahoensis (assembly GCA_024509875.1). Taxonomy (NCBI): domain Eukaryota; kingdom Metazoa; phylum Mollusca; class Gastropoda; order Stylommatophora; family Oreohelicidae; genus Oreohelix; species Oreohelix idahoensis. Next base: position 134,633 of record JAMPIV010022919.1, read on the forward strand.
ATATTATCCCAGCAGAGCTCTTGAAATATGGAGGACCAGATATAATAAACATCATGACAACAATTTGCCAGAAGATATGGCCAAAAGAGTGGGCGCAGTCATTAGTAATACCGCTTCCAAAGAAATAAAATCTAAAAATGTGCAAGAATGACAGAACCATTAGCCTTATTAGTCATCCAAGTAAAGTGATGTTAAGGATACTTTTGAACAGAATAAAACAGAAATCAGAAGAAATCTTGTCCGAGGAACAGGCTGGCTTTAGACCAAAAAGAAGTACCTCAGAAAAAATCTTCAATATTAGATTACTGATTGAAAAACATCTCCAGCATCAACGCGATTTATACCATAACTTCATTGATTTCACAAAAGCCTTCGATCGAGTCTGGCATGAAGGCTTATGGCAAATAATGAGAAAATTCAATTTTGATACCAACATCATAGATATCATTTAAGCACTATACAAGGACGCAAGCAGTGCTGATTTTGCAAGCAATTGCATTGGATAATTTTTCAAAACAACTGTAGGAGTTCGTCAGGGATGTATCCTGTCCCCAGTGCTCTTTAATATATATCTAGAACATATTATGCAGGAGGCTCTCTACGGTTATAAAACAACCATATCGATTGGAGGCCAACCTCTTCGCAATCTACGTTTTGCTGATGATATCGATCTTGAAGCTGGAACAGAATCAGAACTTCAAGACCTTACCTCTAGACTTGAGAAAGTAACAAGAACGTATGGGGTGGGAATTAATATTTAAAAAAGCAAGATATTGGTGAATAGCCATAAGAAACATGTTCCGACCAACATGACGTTAAATGGGCAAACGTTAGAAGAAGTGAACACCTTTAAATATCTGGGGTCCACCATATGTCGCGATGGAAGATCAAGTAAAGAAATCAAGACAAGACTTGAGATGGCCTCAGCTGCCATGACAAGACTGAATGTGATCTGGAAAAGTAACATCAGTTTTCCTGTGAAGATCAAATTATACAAATCACTTGTATTATCTATTCTCTTGTATGGGTGTGAGGCCTGGACATTCACTGCAGATACGGAGCGAAGGATTCAGACTTTCGAATATAAATGTTATAGAAGAATTTTGCGCATTTGCTATAAAGAGCACAAAACAAATGTCTATGTTAGAGAGAAAATAAACACGCATGCAGGCCACCAAGAACCACTTTTGTCAGTAGTGAAACGTCGAAAGCTTGCCTGGTTTGGGCATGTAACTCGTCATGACTCCATTTCGAAAACGATCCTCCAGGGAACAGTCGAAGGTAAACGGAGAAGAGGAAGGCAAAGAAAATCCTGGGCTGATAACATCAAAGAATGGGCAGGGCACGGTTTTTCCACACTTGTACGCATTGTTGAGGATAGAGAGCAGTGGAGGACCCTGTCTGCTGATGCTTCCACCATGGCACCCCTACGACCCATGACGGGTTACGGGTTGAGATGAGATGATGATTTTCAGGAAGTAAATAAATTGATTAATTAATTAGAACGCAAATAATCATCTTTCTCTATCGCTTATAATATAATTGTCAGGTTTGTTCATCATTATTTCCTACGTGTTTTCAGTGTCCGCTGTCTTTTTTCTCTTGGCTTGTCTATATTTCTTGTCGTCGGTGTGTAACTGTGGCTGACGAAGGGTGAACCCCGAAACGTCCTCTGTTTCTTGTGTACCGTCCATTTGTAGAACTGATTCCATACTATTTTCTCATTTTCTCCTTTATATAAAACAGTGATGGAAGGCATGGTCCCTGGAAAAAGGGGAAGGGGTCGACCTAGACGACGGTGGACCCAGGACATCACAGAGAGTCTGAACTTGTCTTTGGCTGATGCAGGTCGACTTGCCCAGAATCGTGATGCGTTCAGAGCTGCTGTAATGGAGACAACGTTCTGGAAAGAATATGTCACATGATGATGATATATATATATATATATATATATATATATTTATTTATATATTTATATATCACTTCGTGTATTTTCGTGTGGCACTGTGCCTTCTACGATGTAGCAATGTTCAAAATAAGGACAAACTACTCTAACTGTAAGAGACACAGATGGAGATCTAACCCAAAAAAAAACACACACTTTACGCGGAATGGAATCAGACAAGTGTAAACGGGATAAGTAAGTCAGTCAGGGGATTTCCTGTGTTTAGTTCACCAGTCCTTAACTCGAACCAAAAAAAAAACAGAGAAACCTTTTTTTTTTTTTTCTAACCAGCGGCACTCGAGCTTTTCAGCCCTTTTGGCCCAACGGCATGTCATTGCGAGGCTGGGGAGACTGTGGACTTTCCTTCCAACCCGGTCAGGAGCTTCGCTCCTTCCCATCCACAGAGGGTTTATCTGCAGGAGCCGTTCAGGTTATTCAGTCAAATTCCCGGTCGATGACACTCCTACTAATGCCGGCGCCCAGGCTTGAACCTTGAAAACCTAATCGCTAGCGCAACGTCTTAACCATTACACCAGCGCGGCTCCCTAAGAAAAACCTTAAAAATAAAAAAAAAAATAAACAAATTATTCGTGATAATCGCTCATTCGTCCTATTTCTTTCGCACTGTCTTTTGTGTAACAGGATGTTACTTTGCCCAATTCTCTCTCTCTCTCTCTCTCTCTCTCTCTCTCTCTCTCCTCTCACCTTGTGACGTTTTGATCTACTTCCATTTTGTAGCATAACTGTATATAATAATAAATAATAATAAATTCTTTAAGCGCCAAACACGGCGCATAAGGCAGAAACCAGTGCTCTCCAGGTTGTTCGTTGTGACGCCACTCCTCTTAGCTCTTGCACATTATTTAGGCCCAACGTTCTTTCTTCTCTTATTATTGTTCTTCTGAGTGTTTCTTTTGGTCTTCCTTTTTTCCGCTTACCCTCAGGAACCCAAGTGAGCGCCTGTAGTGGTATTCTGTTGTTTTGCATTCGTAGGACATGACCGATATATGAACATCGTCTTTTCCTTATATAGTCGGAGACATATTTCTGCCTAGAGTCTTCTCTTATTTGTCGATTAGTCTTGAATTCTTCCAACTGATGTTCATGAGTTTTCTAAGACATTTGTTCTCGAATGTATTCAGCTTGTTCTCCAATGATATTGTTATTTTCCAACTCTCACAGCCGTATGTTAACACTGAGATAACATTTGAATTAAACAGACGAAGCTTGGTATGTATATTCAATGATCGTAATTTCCAAATGTTAGATAATCTATTGAAGGCGCTAGCTGCCAAAGCAATTCTAGTATGGATTTCTCTTGTTGTGTCACCATCCTGAGTCATTTTACTGCCTAAATAATTGAAACTTTCAACTTTCTGTAGTTTTTCCCCGTTCAAGATGATATCAAAGGTCTCGTTAGAAAAGTTCATAGCTTTAGTTTTAGAGGCATTTATTTGGAGACCAATTTTAACCGAGAGATGACACAAATTATTTATTGCTTCTTGGGATTGTCTGGTGTTGAACTTAAGAATGCTACATCATCTGCGAAATCCAGGTCCCCCAGGAATTTTCCATTTGTCCTTTTATACCCAATTGTTCATTGTGGGTATAGTTTCTCATAACCCAATCAATAGCTATTCCAAAAAGTAGTGGTGACATAATACAGCCTTGTTTCACCCCTGTTTCTACTGTAAACCATTCTGTATTCCCTTTCATATTGACAGATTAATTGATTGATTGAATATTGACAGATTAATTGATTGATTGAATATTGACAGATTAATTGATTGATTGAATATTGACAGATTAATTTATTGATTGAATATAAGTAATAAGCTTTATTTGCACATTGTATACTCAGTGTTTTATCAACACATTAACCGCCGCCCCCATCTTTAAAAATAAAAAAAAAAAACTATGTCCAAACCGGCCACTTGTAAGGTTTTGTTTGGCTTTTGTTTTTTGTGTTAATGATTAACCTACTTCTCAAATCTGATTCCATCGACCTCGGACTAGTTTAAATTACAACTAGTAAACACGTACTAGCGCCTTAAGAATCTTGTTACCGCTTTTGGGGGGGGGGGGGGGCGTCTTATCACTTGGACTGTGTGAACCTCAGAACTTCCTAATAATCATCACTACCATTATTTGCCTTATCGCTACCTGAGGAGCACGGAAGCACCACTGCAGCGGGTCCCCTTACAAGAAACTCGCACCAAAACATTCACACAATCTTGTGGTTTATGTAGCAGTTTGTTTTAATGGTGAGGTTGCCAGCCACCTGCACCTCCTAATAATGTTCTTTCTGTGTGGTTGTCCTGTGGGGGCTGTGCCAGAAAGCAGGTACACCTATCAACATTTTTCTTTACCTTCCCTTTCATTGTTGTACTGCAGAACTGCAATTCTTCTTCTTCAAGTACGATGCTAGCAGGCGTAGATGATCATGCCTCTCCACATCTTCCTGTCCCCCTGTTGTTTATCAATTCTTTTATGTACTTTTATTCATGACGCGTTGTTAAACTTGCCCAGGGTTTTCTCTCTTTTGTCGTCCGCTTATTTCTTTTTCCTGCATAACATGCACAAAGAGAGTCAATTTCTTCCGCATAATACAAGAAATAATGGGTGCTTGCGTAGAATAGAAGGATTTAAGTGGTATGGCAAAGGTTACCAATGTGGAACTGGTGACAAGAACCTGACATGTACCATTGGAACACGAGATGAGAAGAAGACGCTGGTGATGGATAGGACACACACTGAGGAAACCTGCTGATAGCATTACAAGACAGTCCTTGTTCTGGAATACTTAAGAAAAGAGAGGCAGAGGTAGACCAAAAATGCACGGAGAAAACAAGTGAAAATGATGAGGAAGACTCGTAGCGCGTGACAGGAGAACGTGACATGTGGTTGTTGAAGGCGTATGCTCCCTGGGCATCTAAAGGGTATTGACAGATTAATTGATTGATTGAATATTGACAGATTAATTGATTGATTGAATATTGACAGATTAATTTATTGATTGAATATTGATAGATTAATTTATTGATTGAATATTGACAGATTAATTGATTGATTGAATATTGACAGATTAATTGATTGATTGAATATTGACAGATTAATTGATTGATTGAATATTGACAGATTAATTTATTGATTGAATATAAGTAATAAGCTTTATTTGCACATTGTATACTCAGTGTTTTATCAACACATTAACCGCCGCCCCCATCTTTAAAAATAAAAAAAAAAACTATGTCCAAACCGGCCACTTGTAAGGTTTTGTTTGGCTTTTGTTTTTTGTGTTAATGATTAACCTACTTCTCAAATCTGATTCCATCGACCTCGGACTAGTTTAAATTACAACTAGTAAACACGTACTAGCGCCTTAAGAATCTTGTTACCGCTTTTGGGGGGGGGGGGGGGGCGCGTCTTATCACTTGGACTGTGTGAACCTCAGAACTTCCTAATAATCATCACTACCATTATTTGCCTTATCGCTACCTGAGGAGCACGGAAGCACCACTGCAGCGGGTCCCCTTACAAGAAACTCGCACCAAAACATTCACACAATCTTGTGGTTTATGTAGCAGTTTGTTTTAATGGTGAGGTTGCCAGCCACCTGCACCTCCTAATAATGTTCTTTCTGTGTGGTTGTCCTGTGGGGGCTGTGCCAGAAAGCAGGTACACCTATCAACATTTTTCTTTACCTTCCCTTTCATTGTTGTACTGCAGAACTGCAATTCTTCTTCTTCAAGTACGATGCTAGCAGGCGTAGATGATCATGCCTCTCCACATCTTCCTGTCCCCCTGTTGTTTATCAATTCTTTTATGTACTTTTATTCATGACGCGTTGTTAAACTTGCCCAGGGTTTTCTCTCTTTTGTCGTCCGCTTATTTCTTTTTCCTGCAGTTATTCCTGTTGTCACACAGTATTCCAGCTGTCTTCTTCTCATAACATGCACAAAGAGAGTCAATTTCTTCCGCATAATACAAGAAATAATGGGTGCTTGCGTAGAATAGAAGGATTTAAGTGGTATGGCAAAGGTTACCAATGTGGAACTGGTGACAAGAACCTGACATGTACCATTGGAACACGAGATGAGAAGAAGACGCTGGTGATGGATAGGACACACACTGAGGAAACCTGCTGATAGCATTACAAGACAGTCCTTGTTCTGGAATACTTAAGAAAAGAGAGGCAGAGGTAGACCAAAAATGCACGGAGAAAACAAGTGAAAATGATGAGGAAGACTCGTAGCGCGTGACAGGAGAACGTGACATGTGGTTGTTGAAGGCGTATGCTCCCTGGGCATCTAAAGGGTATTGACAGATTAATTGATTGATTGAATATTGACAGATTAATTGATTGATTGAATATTGACAGATTAATTGATTGATTGAATATTGACAGATTAATTTATTGATTGAATATTGACAGATTAATTGATTGATTGAATATTGACAGATTAATTGATTGATTGAATATTGACAGATTAATTGATTGATTGAATATTGACAGATTAATTTATTGATTGAATATAAGTAATAAGCTTTATTTGCACATTGGCTTCTTTAAGGACATCCTCGTCACTTTTTTAACCTGTCCATAGTGTTCTTAACTTGTTGTTGTTGTTGTTGTTGTTGTTGTTGTTGTTGTTGTTGTAAAACAACATCTTGGTGGGCTGTTGGAATTTTCTTGCTTGTTTACTGATTATCCATGACTCGGCTCCATATGGCAGGATTGTCTCTATATAACAACGAAGAAATGTCCTTCCTACTTCCACTCTCAAAGATTACGTGCATAAAGTAATTCTCATTTGATGTAATGCTGCTTTTAATTGTTTATTTTATGCATGACCTCCAATATGCATCATCCTTTTTATGTTTTAACGTGGCCAGGTATTTGAGTATGTTGACTTGCTTCAGAGCTGTTCCGTTTCTTTGATGGGGCAGTCTTGAGAAGCCTTTTCTTCGAGTATAATGCTATTTAGGCTAAGGTCTTTATTTTTTACGTTCTTTACTATTTTACCTATCAATTTCCGAAAACTCTTTTTTGTTTCTCTTTTTACTATTGTATGTCATGAAATGAAGAAACTTCCATTAACAAAGAATCACGCTATTGGGGGTTCCAGAGGAAACATCCTGTGCTACAGGTGATATCAAACCGTCATCAAGATGCTGTAAGCAAAATTAAAATTAAAGATAGCTTGACCATAAAAAACGAAATGTCAGGGCGCTCGTGCAGGATGTACAATTTCGAAAACATCAGAACCGATATCTAAAGAATGAATGCAAATTTATCAGGATTACATGAAATGCTACATATTGGAGAAGGTGAAATATATTCTGACAAATGTACAATAATTTATTCTAGGTGGGTTCCATAGGGTAAGTGAAGTAGGCGTGACAGAAAAAAAAACCGCACGGAGAAGGGAACTGGAGACATAACATGAAAAAGATGAAGACATTATGAACAACAACAACAACAACAAAATTATCATATTAAATGCTTTTGTGAATACTCAGAGTTAACCTCAATGTGTACAATTTTATTTTGTATGTTTTAGTATTCTTCAAAGCAAATATATACTTGAAAACCTCTGTTTATATTTTCTAATCTTGAGTTCCCGAGTAGACGCAAGTGAAGGTGTCATTGTGACCAAGCAGAGTGACACTATTTAGAGTGTCACTCTGCTTTATACGAAAATTCAGAGGTTATCAACCCTTTGCCGAGAATAGCATGCACTACATGCCCGCGAGATCGCATTTAAACAAAATAAAAAAATTAAGACTTTCAAATGTGAAACAAAATGAAAACTTATATAGTCCGTTTGTTCACAGATTCCTTCTTAGAGTATGAGCAGTCATTATTCAATATTGCATATTAATATAAATAATTTTGGACAACCAATCCGTTGTAAGACCATTTATTTGCTCTGTCAAATACATATACCATGTTCTGCATGGAAACAAATGATGACATTAGCAGCAGTAATATAGTGTGCAACTAGGGCTCGACAGTGAAGCAAAGAATAATAACACTGTAACCTACAATGCAGTACGTTAAAGGAAGCCAAGGAAGGTTGGGCTTGGGCAGGGTAACACCACCTCCCTTTCATCTTGTAGAAGCTTTTAGCCACAAAATCTTCAACAACATTACAGACATTTCAACAACAGAAAACCATTCAACTCAGCCATCCAAGGCAGAAAAAGGTCAAATAGGAAGAAGGCTCATAACGGAATCCAGAGGAAAACAAAGACGATCCAGACTTTCATCAACGGGTGCTTGCGTTGAGTAAAAGATTGAAATGGCACGACAAGATCACTATTGTCGAACTGATGACATGAACCAGACAGGTGCCAGTGGAATAAGATATAAGAAGAATACGCTGGCAATGGATATGACCCACTGTAGCCGCGTATACCGTGATTTCTTCGGATACAGACTATATCCCACTACAAAAACAGAAAGAGGCACAGATTAACATAAAAAAATTAATTCTTATGAGAAACAGAACATAGGGAAGACGATGACATGCATTTTTAATTGGGGTGAGCTTGGCTTCACGTGTCACAGAGTGGTCATGTGATCTCCCTGACCAATCAGGAGCTCAGCATGTTTCTACCGGCAGGAATGTAGAACAGACGCCATTCAGTGAGGGAAAGAAAGCGAACCCTAGCAGACGTGTTCAGTCTAGCGCCGTGAAATTCTTAGTTGAAGAGATCAACTTCATACTTATTTATCAATTGTGCATTCTAGGATATTGTGTGATTTTGTGTTTTTCAAAACGTTTGTAAGTATTGACTACAAATAATTACACTTGGTTAATAGATCACGCAGCTATGGCTACAGCAGACTTAGGTTCGAATATTCAATGAAAATGAAACTTAAAGCCTTGCTGAGAAAGAATGCTCCTTGAATTGGAAAACAGTAAACCTATGGATTCCCACATGATTCAAAAGAAAACTTTTGAATAATGAACCATACTGAAGAGCCGGCAGTATATTTGCAAGGACAGAATCTAAATACCCAACGTAGAAACACCGTAGAAACGAGGAGCTCAGTCATATGCAAAAATGAAGATTTTGAAAAAAAAGGTGCAAAGGGAATTTAGCACTAATGAAATGATACCAGATGTTTTGCACGAATTTTGTACATTGCTGTAAATATGCCATTTTCAGAGACTTTGTTGTATTTGACCAAGTTCAGTGTTTCTCATGAACAAAGGCTATTAAAAGTTATTCCTGTGAAAACCAATGCTGTTGAAGAATCAAATACTTACAGTTGACTATCATGCAAATAAATCAATCTATCCTAAATTAATCAAACATTTGTACATCAGAAATAAAACACATCTGCTCTAACTCAATACATCCTTGAGGATTGTCCCAGAACCTGGAAAACTCATGTAAGACTGTAAGAGAGCAATCACTAACTCTAGCGGACAAGCTAGTATTTACATCTAACACTCTCTGCATAAACAACAACCCCCAATTTCCTGCCCCGGCCACACCACTTAAGAAACCTCTTGATAGCATTACAAGGTCGACTTTATTCTAGAACCCCAGGGTAATAGAGGCCGAGGGAGAGTGAAAAACACACGAAACAATCGGAAACAGGAATTTAAAATGATTAGGTAGACGTGGGAAGACCTAAAGTGGATGGTACATGACTATAGGATTAGTCATTAATTTGTTGAAGGCCTATATTCCAAGGGGATCTGAAGGGTTTACTCTCAATCACACATGTGTTAAAATCTTCGGCTCGACACAAATGTTTGTAGCACCAATATTCACTCTCATACACACATGTGTTAAAATCGTCGGCTCGACACAAAGTTCATGAGAATGGGAACGTTAGAGCTCTTCGGATAAAACACTAGAAACAATCTTCCTAGCTGGTAAAGAACTGGGAACACTGAACACAGAAAGGAGCGAGATTTTTATTGTTTTCGTTTTCAAACTGGAAGCGAAGTACACCAATCCCCCGGTCTTACGCTGTTCAGTTAGCGCATTTTCGATGCAACGCTGTTTGTATTTAATGCCACATTTCTGTTATAAGCTAAAAAAAAAAAAAAGCTCGATCTTACGCTGGAAGGTGGGAATATAACTTTCACATGCTCATCAAGCTCATTCAGGGTAGGGAGATGACCAAAAAGCATTGCCATTTTTAGAATAATGAAGCATGAGCCCAAAATGGAATGTAGTTCTGTGTACATCCGAAACACAGAACAACATCTTAATAGCTACAAGGTGTTTCTTGAAGAGAAAAAAAAAAGTGATAAAAGAAACTCGATTTTTTTAAGTCTCCTGAATATCTTCTGAAAATCTTCTGCCTCCATTGACCACACAGTCATACCGTCACCATCTAGAGCCAGAAAAACGTGTTAAACACCTATCAACTGCAGCCACAAGTTAAGGAAGTAGCAGTGATTAAAGTCCTCTAATTTTCTATAAACATTTTTTTTAAAGTACATACATAATATTTTATTTGTGTTGAATATGTCTGATAATTATAAATAGTTAATAAATGTTCTTAACTACTTTTTAAAATCACTTTTGACTTAATTTTGAAACAGCTTTCTGGGCCTCGGGAACGAATTAATTTGATTTCCATTAATTCTGATCGGAAATCAATTTTCGTTTAGCGCGTTTTCGGTTACTGCTCGAGTTTTCAAGAACGAATTAACAGCCTTAAGTGGGGGATTGCTGTATTGATAGATGAAAGGTTGTCTGATAACAGATACTGCCATAGAGGAGTGAATTTTTACGATTTATAAACGTCGCAATTCGATTGTTTCAGCTTTGTGAGGTGGAGTGATCAGTACCCTTCCTCGCTACCTTTGCCGTCCTAAACCCAAGAACAGAGTCTAGCACACATTTACTCCGGATAGGCTGGATCATGACACTACTAGGTTTCGAACCCGGGAACTTTGCCTCGAGAAGGAAGCGCTCTAATCAATCTGCCACTTGACGCACCACCAACAGTGTTATCTAGTTTGTAAATCTTGAAACTTACAATTTTAATGAGCTCTGGCAGGAATATGTTAAGTATGCCTGAATAAAATTCATTTGTGTGAAAACAACATGAACAAGATAAATACATTGTATTCTGTTTATTTCAGATCCACAGATCAGTTTTGAATGAAATTTTTTGTCCTGACGTTGGACAGACAAAAATCAAGCCCTCAATTTATTCAGCTTTCTGTCTACGATGGTCTATAAATAACGTGATTTTCCGCTCTTTTTTTCCAACAAGAGAATAATCATTCTCCAAAAAAAATGTTGCTCATCTTAAATCTGTATTATTAATTCCTGGATTTTCTAAGACTTCTGCATTATTTTGTTATCTTGCTTCCACGAGATGCACTCAATCCTTAAATATATCCACGTTTCAAATATTCCATTTCTTACTTGGGAGTCGGAGTGGCTGCGTAAATTTTTAAAGATATGTCAGAAGATATTTATGGTCCCGTCTGAGCAGAGGTGCTGGTAGTAAATATGTGAGAATAAAGGTGTAAGAAATAGATTTTCACGAGGGAACAGTGTAAGAGGAAGATCTGTCTCTGGAATTAGTAGTTTCTCTAGTCCAACCTATCTATACGACTATATTTTAATATAAGACAACCTTTCTCTCCCTATATGAAATATAAGTTACACTAAACACACCCACACACACAATTATGTAACAACAATACACACAAACGTGAAAAACTATGGTTAATTTGTTATGGGTTTGACCAACACACACATTTAAGTTCTTTTTGTTGTTTATTATCATTAAACTTCTTACAACATCAAACATATAGAGAAATAAAAAAAAATCATGTTTACAGATATGTGAAAATAACGAATAAGTGCGCTCCGTTTTGTTGAGAAAAGATCCTAAAAGAAGTTGATAACCCAAAGGTCAAAGATAAGCACTAGGTTACAGAATAGAATATGAAGAACAAATTCCCCATTAATTATTACTCAGTAAAATACTCAGTTTAGCGAAATAAAAAAAAGAAGTTATTACAATGTTTGTAACAAAAGGAAAATATTTACTCTATCTCTATCTCTCACTCTGTCATTAGTGGCCACAAACACTCTTGCTTACTTAATAGTGATGTTGGTATCTCTTGAAAAATTACAATAGTCTGAACCCATACTGTCAGGTGGGTTGCCCATATATGGCCCCAGTCCAGCCTATATATCGAATAATAATTACAAGGTGGACGCCAAATTAGGTGGTGTAATTTTCCCTGGATGAAATAGGTGTCACCATCAATAGTTACCGAAGCAATACGTGCTCTGGACGTTCACAGTTGAAAAAAAGGAGAAAAGTAATTCCCGTATTGCTAAGCATCTGGTTGCTAAGACAAATGTTACAGTATGTAAAAACGATGATGATGCTAACTCCTATCGGCTGGCTCTAGAGTGAGTGCCTCTTTTGAAACAGCACAACTTTCTGAATGAATCTAGTGCTGCGTCTGTCAAAAGTTAGATGTTGATATATATATATATATATATATATATATATATATATATATATATATATATATATATATATATATATATATATATATACCACTCCCGTGGGCTGATAAACTGAAAAAATATCTGGGAATTGATAGTCCAGTTACACTAAGATGTTTATGTGTCTTTTAGCCAGTCCTGTTCACAACATGGACTTATGGACTCGAAAGTAACGAAGAAAACAGCATAAATCTCATCAGTAATGAAGACTATAATCAAGAAAAAAAACCGCTGGCCGCCCTGTCAGGTCTGCGAGAAATAAACAAGACATTATGAAAAGAAATGCAACTATTCTATAAATACACGGACTGGGTCGAGACGGTCTCTCTCCCACTCCGGCAGTCATGCATAAAGTTAAAAGGCACACGGTGACTTTATTTACAACTATACGGTCAGTTTTTTTCGCCTGCGCTTCGCTTGAGATTCGGAACAAGGTATGCACCTTTCCGCTCTTCTGCGCGCGCGTTAATAATCAGCTCACACTGTCAACTATTGTTTAATCATCTCTACGCGCACTTACACATATCGTCTGTCGTTAATAGTTATTTAATTATCGGCGCCTGTTAGTTTAGTCATAAGGTATAACAATAGTCACTTACTATAAAATACAAAAATGAAATAAACGTGAATCCTATTCGGTCACTATAGTCGCGCTTGCACTTAAGCAGTCACTAAACCGTATCTTCTGGTGTGAGAACCGGGTGATAAAATTATCATTCTAACCTGGCAAAGAAAAATAGTTATTTATTTCACTAGTTTCAACGCTAAAAAATCACAGTGAATTATAATGGTAAACTTAACACATTAAATCACGTAAATGCTAATTTCTATTACCACAGATCAGAACTCAAACAATCCCCACGAAATGCTATTAACACACTCTCGTAAAGGTTCTAGAATAACGCGTTTAGATTTCTCCAAAATTCTGAGCGACACTGATCAGTGAGTTTAAAAGACCACTGCTTATATCCATTCATTTGCTCTCAGATCCCTAATGGTGTTAATTTCGCATTAACGTGCGAACCATAGGATTTGAGAAACTGTGGACCAGATAAAAAGTTCTCTGGCGGCCACCGTTTATCTCGTCAGACGCTGCTTTGCCCGACATCAAAACATCGTCCCGCTAACGGAGTTTCTTTCGAAATCGCTGGCGTTCTCGAGATGAAATGCGAAACCGGCGTCAGAGTTCCCCTGTATCTGAAGATCAAAGGATTAAGTGTTTATCCCACGTGCGATCAGTCCGATGTCCGGTGATTGGCAGATTAACTCGCGTGAGAAACTAGGTAAACAAATCACAGCTCGCTGCCTGTTATGCTGGCAGGTCACGGAAATTGGTAAATGTCTGTTTGTTTACATGTCAAGAAAAAGGGCGTGGATTAGATATGAGTAATGCAGTCAGAAATTTGCGTGGTCTGGCTTAGCAAATGGTAGACACTAAATGGGAAAGCAAAGGCTGTCAGATTACTGTATCAATATTTACATTTTACGTCACAGTGGCTAAGAAGTATGGCGTCCGCCTCTAATTCTAAAGGTACTTGGTTTGGTTCACACTACAGGAAATATATCTGATGGAAATTTTTTCAGATCCAGTGGTTCTTAATGTCATGCTCCCCTCTGATCTACAGGGTAGTGAGATCGGATCTCTAGCTTTCTCGGATAAGAGCGAAAATAATAGGAGGTCCCGTGTACAAGTTGTGCAAGTTAAAAATCGTAAAGAGTAGGCCATACAGTCGCTGTCCTGGCAAAATTTACAAAATTAGGAAAACCTACCAGCCAGAAATATATTTATAGAATGTGTGATTCCCGAATACTTCTCGATTTCGGGCGAGGGTGGGCGGCGGGGGGAATGGGGTGGGGGGGTGCGACGATGGGGTTGCGGAGAGAGTCGTCGGCTGGGGGTGTGCTTGTTCGGTTGCTGGTGCTTGGCCTTTTCTATCTACGTTTATGGACAGGCTACTTGGCTGTTTTAATATGTGGTGGTGGGTTGGTAGATGGACAGGGGATGGGCGGTTGATACAGTATATGGTAGGCGGGGGTGCAGGGGTGGCAGGGCAATCGTGCACGACTGCTCAGTGGAGGACTGGAGACAACGCCATTCTGGGTAGGGTATTGACTGGTCAGACAGAAGGGGCATATAGGCCGCGAGTGCAGGAGGTAAGGACTTCTCGGGCAAGGGAGGTTGATAAATATAACTAGACAGTCAGTTATCACACAGGTAGAAGCATCACCGTGGGGTGCGAGTCAGATATTCTGCGGATTCCAGTGGGTGACTCGCGCACGTCACACTTAGATGGGCTGTCTATGGAACCTAGGGAGTCGAATATTCTGGCCAAGTTCGTCCGGTAAGAGGGTCACATGCGGCGCGCTATATGAGTTCTGACAGTTCGAGAGCGTGATGTGGATAGTTGTCTAGGGAATGGATCAATAGTAATGTTCTATTGATACGGTCATGCGAGGACACACGGGGACTGACAACAGCTACTGACGCTTAAGCAAAGCATTTATGGACACTCTGCCGAGCGAACATACACCACACGGTGGGGTGATTGTCGTAGTTGGGAGGTGATGGAAAGTGTGGAGAGGTGATGGATGGAGTAGCGGTCCGATGGAAGCCGCTCTAGCGATACAAACCGTCATAGACACACTATTATGCGTAACGCGAGTCGGGTATATAAGGAGCATGAGGGCCAGAGTGGTGGCATCTTGCATGTCGCTGAGAGGGTGCGATTGGTATGGGGGAGTAGGGGGCACGGCATCACGTCGTCGTACGAATAGTCTCTGACGATTTGTGGCATCGGGGCACGGCGGAGGGATGCAGTGCATGTGTAATGATGGTTACTCTTCAGCGGAGACGGGCACAGCGATGGAGACAGTGTGAGAGCGTGGCAGGCACAGGATCGTCTAAGTGTGGCATGCGGCGCACAGCGAGCAAGGGAGTATGAGTGCGTGTGCGGATAACGAATGTAGAGTTGTGTAGCATGGGGCTTAGTTCGATGTCGGCGACGACGGTCTAGGACTTAAGCGGTATCACACAGGAGACTACGATATGCTGCGTCTCGGGCTGGTAGTGAGTAGTATAGCACACACAGGGGGTTAGGAGCTGGAGGTGATCGGAGCGATTTCTATATCGCTTTTCTGCATCTGTCGAGGAGATAGGTGCCACTAGGGAACTTATACAAACAGGAAGTTGTGGAGGGGAGATGTCAGACTCGGGGTCTGACTGGGTGTGCTTATCACGAGACAACCGAGGGGGTTGACTAGTTTTTGATCACCTGTGGATTGTTGAAGTGGTGATAGTTCATGTCTATGTAGGGAGATGACTTAGGCGACACACTGATATAGAGAGCTAGTGTTGATGGGAATATATGGTTTCACTTACATGGGAGTGGGGAGGAATAGGTATGTCCGATAGTTTAGGCACATAGGAGTGGAGACTTGGGAATTGCGATCTCAAGAGATTCGAGGTCGCGGGTCAGGACACAAGGTAGCCTAGTTCTGTGAGAAGAGCAGTCTTAGGTTAGGTTGTATCATCTTATGACACGTGAAGAGGGATGGATTTACTGGCAGCGTACTGAGGTAAGCGGTATTGACGGCGTGACCGAGGCGGATTACTATGGTTGAAGTCTGGCGTCTCTCTTCGAGTGCGCTCAAGAGCTCCCTCCTCTTCGTTCTGCTGGGTGCGAGGCACAGTTTTGGCCATATTTAGTACACAGGAGCCTGCAACACGCTGGAAGCGCGACTAAGGAGGGGAGGAGTGGGGGGGGGGGGAGGTAGGGGGCGAGGGTTTGGTGGCGGTGGAGGGGTATGTAAACTATATTTGGACTGGGGAAGGGATGCGGAGCGGAGGGGGGGGAGTGGGATCGCGGGGGGGTTCATTGTCGAATTGCATCTAAGGAGTTGTGAGAGGAGCGCCTGCAATCGGCAGAAGGGGGGGGGAGCCTGACGGCAGAAGCGGAACTGCACGTCGCTGCGGTGCAGGCGAACACACTAATAAGACACAGGAGGGAGGATTGTGGAGAGCGATCAGCAGACGCTGCCTACTAGACGCGGGGCAAGATGGAGCAGTTGGGTGTGACGAGTCAGATAGAGGAACTCATCAGGACCGCCTTAGTGGGTTCTGGGGGTGCTAGATTAGTGGTTATAGGTGTGGGGGATCCGTGCGGAGGACATTGCGAAGGAGGGGGGGGGGGGGAGCGGGTGGGGAAAACTGGATGAAGGCTCTTGAAATTGAGGGGAGGTATGGGACGAGGGATGGAGCTAGTTAGGAGACGGGACTTGAGTACGGGGCACACACACTGGTAGGTGCAATCTAGGGGGGGGGGTATTCGGAGGAGGGGGTCTGAGGGAGACTGGATAAAGATCGGGAGGGCACGGGGAGGTGAGCGTCGGGGAGCTGGTTGCGGATACTAGGTGGTCAGGGCAGTGAGTTGAGACGGGGGTCAAAGCTTATTTTGGGGAAGCGTTAGGTGGGGGAAGGCGGAGGGGAAACGAGGCAGATGAAGGTGGGGGGGTGCATTCGTTATTACTAGGGATGTGCGGCGGCCGCTGGCGGGGGGAATGATCCGGTGAGGGGAAGCAGAGGAGCGAGCTAGAGTGTCAGGGGAAGACTTGTATGGTAGGCAGCTAGATTGAGATGGATTGGGTGGGGGAGACGAGCGGGAGGACGAGGTTGCTAGGCGTAGTGGGTCGTGCGAGGTCTGTAGAGGGGAGGAAAACGAAAAAAGGTGGAGGGGAGTAGGGCCGTACGGGGGTGTGAGCGAGGGGGGCGCGGGCCGAGGGGAGATGACGAGGCTGCTAGAGGTCTGCGAAGGTGAGCTTAAAGGGGCCGGGTTGAGCTTCGGCGGGAGTGCTTAAGGGGGGGGCGAGGGGGGGGGAGGTCAAATGAGAGACTCTTATTAGCGGAAATAAGCATAGGCAAAGCGTTGCGATAGCTTTTGGTATGAAATCGCTAATGGCGGCAGAGTGGATCTGATCTGGGGTGGCGGCTAGAACGGTGCAGTGCTCGAGAGGAGGCGGGATCGGCGGGAGCGAAACGGGACGACGGTATGTGCTTAACGTAAATTCGAGAAAAGGCGTGCAGAGGGGGCCAGACGGTTAGGGCCCATCCCCATACCCCTGACTTCAGGCAAATTACATCGCTATTAACGCCAAGGGGGTGGGGAGGGGCGCGACGGGGCCTAGCTGGAGAGCTCCGGATAGCGTCGCGCGCGGGAGGCCTGAACCGGGTTCTATAGATGAGAATGAGGAAGGGGATCGGCCTTACACGGGAAATGGACGGGAGCCGGACGGTTGGAGGCGCGGCCGCGGGTGCGCTGTCGACGGGCGGAGATCGCGGTCGGAACTACGCAAGCGGGGTGCGGGAATGGTGCACCGGGGGCGAGTGAGTATAGTACGCTGCACGGTGCGAATGCAGAGAGCTAGCGGGGGGGGAGTGGTAAGATGCGGGTGATGCGGAGGTGGAGGGGGCGGGGTGTAGGCGAACGACGGAGGCTAGCTGTGGGGGGGGGGGGGGGGGTAGAGTGGGGGTGTGGCGGTCAGCTGCGGAGCGATGGGGGGAGGTTGATGGAGAAGCGGGAGCCAATAGGGGGCGCGAAGGGACGCTGGATGGGGGGGGGGGGGGGGGGGGGTGCGAGATTGGGGCGGGTGGGGTGACGGTTCAAGATGGCGCTCAAAGGGGGGACTCACTAGGGGGGGATCAACTACGGGATCTCTCAGGGTGGGGAGGCTCGGGCGTGCGGGGGGGGGGGGGGGATATGGCGGGGGTGAGTGGGGGACGGGGTCGGGTGGGGGTGAGTGGGGGGCGAGTGGGGGGAGTGGGGAGGGGAGGCGGGGGGAAGGGGAGCGGTGAGGTGGGGGGGCGGGAAGTGTTCTAGCGCGAGAGAGGAGGGGGGGGGGGGTGCGCGAGCTGGGAGTGATGGGGGGGGGCGATGAGCGTGGGGTGAGGCGAGCCGAAGGGGAGAGAGCGCGAGGGAAGGAGTCAGAGCCGGGGAGCGCCTTGGAGAGCGAGATTGAGGTGGCGCTGTTCCAGTGGTTGTGATTCTGGGGTACTAGGCAATTGGGAAAGTCGCAAACAGGATACTAATGTCAACGAATGTCGCTCAATCTCAGTCTCTGCAAGCAGTTGCCGGATGCGTTTCCGGGACGAACTGTCGTTGATTAGGCTAGGTTAGATGTGGTGACTGTTCCGAGGCTCGTGCGTAGCAATGTCGTGTCGATTATGTGCGAAATGGGTGGCAGCGGTTGCTGGATTGGGAGAGCGTCTGTTGTGGGTCGCCAGGTCGGGCTTGCCTTTAGGGATCATGGGGAAGATTTGTCGCATCCGGCGGGCCTCTTATAGGCCTGGCTCGGAGGGCGCCATGGGGCACGTTTGTTGCCTTCGAACTCTCGCCTGGCGGTGGAGTGGTGCGAGGTGCTGTCGCAGAGGATTTAGGGCCGGTTTTATGGGGCCAGGAGGTAATGGGTAAGGGGCGTCGGGAGACTTGAGGACCGGTGCCTCAGTAGGGTTAGGCTGCTATTCAGACCTAGATGTAGTCTAGGACTCTGTGCGTAGGTTTAGGTTTTTCTACCTCGTTTCCTATGAGGGAGGGACGGGGCGCCCAATTTGTCTTCTATTGATCCGGCGCGATGTTCAAGAGGGGGCCGCAGTTGCTGTGCGGGAGGTCCAAAGGTGCTTATTCCATCGGCCATCGAGGTTCTAGGCACCTTAGCGAGTTAATTGTGCAGGAAGACTATTCACAGAGATTCATTGAGAACGAGTGACGCTGGTTAGATGAAAGTCTTATGGCTGCCAGGTATTCTAATGTTGTAGGAATATGGCGCCTGATTTTGAGTGGGTGAGGATGGGTCAAGTACATAGAGTGTGGGTTTGTAGTAGGCAACGGGTGAGGTTGTATGAGAGACAGCTGGTGAGGCGCGGGGCGTGGCTTTACCCAAGGGATTGGGCCGGTTCTTGATTTTCTCTGGTTCAACTATCTGTCCCAGAGCGTCTGTGTATTTAGATGAGCGCGAGAAAGTTTTACTCCGTTGGGCTGTGGTGACGAGGGGTCTCCAGTGATTTCCCCATTTTGTTAGACACACTTGATTCGTCTCTCATGTGATGGGACGTGGGTTGATTTAATCGGGTGCTGGGGGTCATCTGTGGTTAACTAATGATCCATGTGGAGTTTTGGTTTTTTCTCAATATTAATGGGTGTGCGAATGGTGGTTGTAGTGGTCCTTGGATATTCAGGGACTTTACGATAGGTGACTGTACACGTGATGGGTGGGGGGGGTGGGGTGCGGTTATCTGATCACGACAGGTTGATCGCTGTGTGAGGGGATATGGCACCCGGAGTATGGGCTGCTGTTTCACGGATGATCCAACAGACACGGGTACATCTGCACTATCTAATTGTTTTATATCTCTAGGGACGCATGGAGATATTCCTGGGTGGGTTGTCATATCCGGAGCTATGGGGATGTTCAGGGGGGGGGGGGGATCCTGGTATTGGTCCGGGATGATCTGTTTGAGAAAATTTTTTCAGTGTATGAGGGGAAGTTAAATAGGGGGCAGGGGGTCTGCTTAGGCACACAACCTGGGTCTGACAGCGCGCGAACCGGGGGGGCGCGGGCTGATTTTCCTTTTTGTATCATATGAATGGCATTCTCTACTTCTGATCTGAGAATGTTTGGGCCTTCATTAGAATCTGGTGATGGTTTTTTACCTCTGTTGTCCTCGAATAATTCTTTTACGTATTCTGCCCATCTGTTTGATATGTCTTTCTCATCAAGTAATATTACACCATTTTTGTTCTTGATACAGCTTCCTCCTTGTGCAAACCGTGACCGATTTGATAATTTCTTTATTTCTTCATGCATATCTCTTGTCCTGTGCTTTGCTTCCAAGTCTTCTATTTCCTTGCATTTTGTTTCTATCCACCGTTCTTTTGCTTCTCTACACATAGTACGTATGTCATTGTCTATTGTTTTATATTCTGGAGTGTTTTTTTGCTTTCTTTCTTTCGGTCATTTTATTCAAGATGTCATCTGTCATCCAAATTTGATTTTTCTTAGACTCCTTTTTAGGTAAATTTGCATTTGCTGATTGTATGCTTGTTTTTAAGCATTCCCATTTTGCGGTTGCTTTTTCTTCTGGGTTTTCTCTTCTATACTGCTCCATGCTTTCTGTCAATAACTGTTGATATTTATTTTTGACGTCGATTAAATATTTCTGTTTTATATCTGGTTGTTTCAGCGCTGATATTTCTATCTGGGGTTCCTCCTGTCTTCTGTTTCCTGCTCTTTTCAGCTTTATATTTACTTTGATGACAACTGGATTGTGATCTGAATTTATGTCGGCGCCAGGATATGTCTTTGCACTTGTGACACTGTTCTTAAATCTATGTTTTATCATGATATAGTCGATTTGATTTCGTGTTATATCTCCTGGGCTTTTCCATGTGTATAATTTCCTTGGGTGGTGTTCAAAAAAGGTGTTACATATGACCAGCTGGTTTTCTTCACAGAACTGGATAAGTCTGTCTCCTCTATCATTTCTTGTCCCTAATCCATACTGTCCTACTATTTTCTTGTATTTTCCTTTTCCTACTTTTGCATTCATATCACCCATTACTATCAACACATCTGTTGATTTGACTGGTTTAAGTGTGTGTTGTAGCTCTTCATAGTATTCTTCTATTTCTTCCTCGCTGTGATCTTTAGTTGGTGCATAAGTTTGTAAGATTGATATGTCGAATGGATTTGCTCTCATTTTTAGTAACATCATTCTGTCATTGTGTGTCCAGTATCCACATACGTATTTTTCTAACTCCTTCTTTATCAACATTCCTACCCCTCTTTCATGTTTTTCTCCGCCTGAGTGTATAAGCGTGTACTGGTCTCTTTTTATGTAGCCAGTATCCAAAAGTCTTGCCTCTGCAACTCCCAGTATATCGAGTTTCATGTCTGTTGCTTCTAATATAAGATTGTCAAGCTTTCCTTCTCCGTTCAGAGTTCTAACATTCCATGTTCCTATTTTTAGGCTTCTCCTACTAGTTTTTAGGTGGTCTTTCTCAGAATGCTCCCTTTCAACAGAATTTAAGGAACACTCGTCATTATGTACTTCCTTACTCATTAGAGGAGTTGCCTCTTCCCTGTTAATTTGTACAGTAGATTCTTCCCCAGGGGACAGAGAGTTCTCTACATATCGTTTCTTATCTTGTTGTTGTGATCCCATTACGTTCTGTAGGAAGTACGTGGTAAGGCCCCAATCTCTTCCACGGTGGCTAGCCATTGTCTTTTTCTATGTCCGACACGCCTCCAGTGCGCCACACACTTTGCTGTTTCGCTTTGCGAGCCGTTGATCTTCTCAGATTCCTCCGCCTCACTCACCGTCTCAGTCTTTGTGTACTAGGGATGGACATTCCCTTGAGTAAGATTGCTCCTACTCCACCCATGTAGTTTAGCCAGTCAGCCAAGACTGTTGCCCGGGATGTGGCCACAACTAAATACCAACTAATAGCAACTATTCTTTAGAAAGAGACTACCAGATGTAGTGCTATATTCCTTTCATCATATTAGGTTATAGTTATGGAGCTGAGTATCCCAACTTATTTCTATGAGCTCACTGGAATCCAGTAATGATGAGCATTACGCTTTCAGAATTTCCAAATATAATAATCTAGTCACAGAACAGAGAAATGAAGTACAAGTACAGTATAAGTCATAGCTGTAGGCGAAGGTATAAAAGATCTAGTGGCCCTCCTCAGAATATAATCTACTGACAGTAAAGAAACCTGGTCGTTGTTTAATTAACCGTAAAGAAAACTGGCCAGTATTTGACTGTAAATAAACTGGTCACAATTAGGATCTATAGAAAACTGGTCAGTATTGGGCTGGAGAGAAAAGTGATCGATAATTTCTTCCCGCCCAAAACGTTTGCTGTGTGACTTCAACTTAATTGGGCCGCATTTGACTTTAACAAACTAGTTGGTAACTGACTTCTTCATTTAAACGCCACACAAGTTCTGAGATCTAGAATGAGCAACAAAAACGTTATATTTTGTGTCCAGAATCTGTACCTCTCACGTGCTTAGAATTCCATGGAATTCCAGGATATTAGTCATGGTTTTGTTAATGAAAGAACCCGCTGCTGTGTGACGTAATTCCACAGGACACTGTTGCGTCTTGGATACAGTGGTGAGTAGGGTTTGAGGGAAAACTAGTTAGTTCTCTGGGTAAAGTATGTATATGTATGTGAGTTTGTGTAGTATATACAGCAAGGAGCTCATAATAATACGAAGACGAGAAATACCGACGCAGAAACACAGCTGTATGAACTATTTAAAAAAAAACGAGAAGGATCTGGGACATTCGAAAAATATCTGAGTCAAAGGATGTATGTTCGTTGCTCTCGTCATAAACGCGTTTTCATAACGTGATTCTCAGGGAGTGTTGATGACGGCAGACAAGCTGACGAACGATGTTCTGGCGTGGGCGTTGATAAGATAAAACAAGGACAGACAAACCTGGAGATATCAACATATATCATGCAGGCGGAGAGATAAGGTCTACCTTGAAGTTATCGAAATTTATTACAGAGCAATGGCGAACGAAATTCCACGAGCCAAAAAAAATTTTTTTTTTAATGTAATGTATAAAAAATATCCCGTCTAAGTTGTTTTAATTTGAAAAAAAGTTGTGTTTTTTAAAAGTACTTTTAGCGGAAACTTCGCAGACGGTAGATGTTGGGGTGATAAGACCAATTTGTTACAGAGCATTAGGTAGAGTGATGGGTTAAAAATGTGCAGCGGAGATCAGGTCATGTGATTTCAAATTATTCTGAATATACTCGTATGTAGACCCATTAAGCTACTTTCTTCAAAAGAGAAAAATAAAAACTGAGAGTACCCTGAAACATATTTTTCATTTCATTATCATGTACAAGATGTAAATTTTTCATTTCATTATCATGTACAAGATGTAGATTTTTCATTTCATTATCATGTACAAGATGTAGATTTTTCAGTTCATTATCATTTACAAGATGTAGATTTTTCATTTCATTATCACGTACAAGATGTAGATATTTCATTTCATTATCATGTACAAGATGTAGATTTTTCATTTCATTATCATTTACAAGATGTAGATTTTTCATTTCATTATCATTTAAAAGATGTAGATTTTTCATTTCATTATCATTTACAAGATGTAGATTTTTCATTTCATTATCATGTACAAGATGTAGATATTTCATTTCATTATCATGTAAAAGATGTAGATATTTCATTTCATTATCATGTACAAGATGTAGATTTTTCATTTCATTATCATTTACAAGATGTAGATTTTTCATTTCATTATCATTTACAAGATGTAGATTTTTTATTTCGTTATCATGTACAAGATGTAGATTTTTCATTTCGTTATCATGTACAAGATGAAGATTTTTCATGTCATTATCATGTACAAGATATAGATTTTTCATGACATTATCATGTACAAGATGTAGATTTTTCATTTCATTATCATGTACGAGATGTAGATTTGACTTTTCATTATCATGTATAAGATGTAGATTTTTCATTTCATTATCATGTACAAGGTGTAGATTTTTCATTATCATGTACAAGATGTAGATTTTTCATTTCATTATCATGTACAAGATGTAGATTTTTCATTTCATTATCATTTATAACATGTAGATTTTTCATTTCATTATCATTTAAAAGATGCAGATTTTTCATTTCATTATCATGTACAAGAAGTAGATTTTTCATTTCATTATCAGTTACAAGATGTAGATTTTTCATTTCATTATCATGTACAAGATGTAGATTTGTCATTTCATTATCATGTACAAGATGTAGATTTTTCATTTCATTATCATGTACAAGATGTAGATTTTTCATTACATTATCATTTTCAAGATGTAGATTTTTCATTTCATTATCGTGTACAAAATGTAGATTTTTCATTTCATTATCATGTACAAGGATGTAGATTTTTCATTTCATTATCATGTACAAGATGTAGATTTTTCATTTCATTATCATGTACAAGATGTAGATTTTTCATTTCATTATCATGTACAAGATGTAGATTTTTCATTTCATTATCATGTATAAGATGTAGATTTTTCATTTCATTATCATGTACAAGATGTAGATTTTTCATTTCATTATCATGTATAAGATGTAGATTTGTCATGTCATTATCATGTTCAAGATGTAGATTTGCCATGTCATTATCATGTACAAGATGTAGATTTGTCATGTCATTATCATGTACAAGATGTAGATTTGTCATGTCATTATCATGTACAAGATGACAACCAAATATGCTCCCGTCAGAAAATTCCCGCGGGCGTCATGAGATAGGGGGGGGGGGGGTGAAACAAGAATATGATTACTGCTCCCTCAGAAATGTCATGGAAGGTGAATGATACGAGGTTGTACATGCGGCTGGTAACTTCATCATGTAAAACAAAAAGCTACATAAACCACAGCTGCACTCCGTAGGGCCATAACAGACTGGGATACCATCTGTTTAATATATGCTAAAGAAAGGATTGTATGATGGGTGTGCCTGTGGCACTAATAAAACGACTGCTGAACATGTCATACAGGAATGCCCCACATTAAGAAATAAAAGGCAGTAATCAAAAATACAATCTAAAATTTTAAAACACTATATGTCCTAGTTGTAACCCATCATGGGTTTAACAGAATATTCGTTCATTACTTTTGTTGAAACTCATCATGGGTAAACAGGATATTCTTTCATTACCTTTGTTGTCACCCATCATGAGTTTAACAGGATATTAGTTCATTTCCTTTGTTGTAACCCATCATGGGTTTAACAGGATATTCGTTCATTACCTTTGTTGAAACTCATCATGGTCCTTGTGGTGTGAACCCATCAAGGTGGGTGTTAAACAAAATTCGTTCATTACCTTTGGTTGAAACCTCATGGGCGATGGGTATAAACAGGAATATTAGTTCGATTACTTTGTTTAATAGATCCCATCCCAGGGGGGGGGGGTTAACGTGGTATGATTCCTAATTACCTTTTTGTTTGTGTAACCCAAGGGCGAGGGTAAGATATTATGGGGATCGGGGCGGGTGCAGGGGGGGTTACCTTTCAGGCTCCTGGGTGGAAGATACGGAGCTAAGGCCCAGACGGGCGGCGGTTGGGGCAACGTGGCAAGGCCGATTGCCTGTGCTTGTGGTAATCTTTTTCAAGGTATTCTCATGTGTTGCTTTATCCAGTTCGCCGTGGGCTGCCGGGGTGTGTTTTTGGGGATGGGGCCCCTCTTGGTATGTTTAAGGGGGCACTCCCGGGGGGCCGAGGATTTCAGGGGGGAACAATACGGTCGGCGCTTGTAGTGCTATCAAGCGGATTTCCTCAAATTGTGGCCCTATCCACGGCGCGAAAGGTCCTTTCCGTTAGCCTTTCGCGAGCCACTAGTATATTTGGGTTCCTCGGGGGCGTCCATCACATCCGGAGCGACATAGAGCGTGCTGCTTGGGGGGTCCATAGCGAATTAGGTGTTTTGTGGTCTGGAGCTTCGGGGGGGGCGTAGGGTGTCGCCTGTATCAGGGCGGCGGGTGGGGCGGGGGCACATTATGACGGAATAAAGGCATAGGGGAGCACTCCCAGGGTGGTCCGCTACATGTCACCAAACGGGAGGGGTTATTTGGTGTTTAATCGAGGAGAGTGGTTGGGTGTGGGTGCCGGGACGGGGAGATATGCCAGGGAGGTGATTTGCGGGTAATACCGCGGGGCTGGGGCGTCGGCCGATGTATTAAGAGTTGGGGGTATCTTTGGCTGTCTTAGGTCTGGGGTTTGTGGTTGTGTCTCTAGGTGAGGAAAGCCAGGGAACGAGAGGGTGACGGGGCCTTGGCGGGCACTCTGAGATTGAAGGATTCGATTATTTTTGGGGTGTCGGCTAATTTCTTGGAGTTTGACTTCGGGGCAAGTACTGTCACGTTCCCACTCTTGGATAGAGAAAGACGAAAGTACTCTGCGCATTACGTTTTTCAAGTGGAGGGCCCGAATACGCCTTACGGGGTAGGAGGACACGTTCATTGCACAGCAGGAACGGTCAAGGGCAAGGATAACTGTTGAAGCGGGAACAGATATAGGCTGGTGTGGGACGAGGGGCAACTAGATGTAAACACTGCATGTTAACATTGGCACCCACTTATCGCTCTTGATACCCTGCCAACACCACGAGTGTTCGGATTTTCAAGGTCAGTTAATGTGTTTTTACCCACAAATACCTGTACATTAACTGACATGGGGGGGGCGGGGCACTTGAGAGGGCTGTAGAGATCATTATCCAGAAATTAAACGGGATGACAGGAGGGGGTCCAGCGTGGGGGGGTGGAGGGGCGTGGCAGGTCGGCCGTGGTGGAAAAGCGGCAGGTGGTAGTGCATCGTAACCGGGCGATCAGACTTGTCAACGGGAGCGCGTCAGCGTCCACCTGCCACGTGGTGGGGTCCGTGGGCGAACCGTCTGCGAGGGGCAGGTGGCGAGGGTGCAGGTCTGAGCGGCGGGTGTGGGAGTCGTGTGCGGGGAACAGTGGTGGCGGAAGGGCCAACCCAGGTATCCTAGCGGAAAATGGCCGTGGCAGCAGTCGGGATGGTGTTTCGACCGAAGGCAAATATATCAGCGGGCTAAGTGGCGTGGAAACGCGACACAACGCAGAACCAGGCGGGGCGGAGCGCTTTTCAGACGAACGCGTGAGCGGGAAGTAACGGGGGGGTGGTGGTTGTTGTACAGAAATTAAGTAAACTTGTTAAAGAAAAGAGGTCTGGTTTGGCGGTGTGAAGAACGGGGGGTGCGTGGTTGGTGTGTAGAGTGTGTGTGTGTGAGTAGAAGCGGACCGAGATGACCTAGTGTTAAGCGCAGGACTCCTCGCAGGCAAAGGTGCCAGGTGTACGATTTCACGGTGTGCGCGCATGCTTCCACTAGCCGGGGGCAGGGCTGGGGTGAGGGAGGGAATGGGGTAACCGTGACAGTTGCGACGGGGTTAGGGGGGTGTGAGGGGGGGGAGGGAAAACCCGCTGGGCGTGTGGAGGCGAGGGGGGACACGAGGGGGCGGGCGGGCGGCCCGCAATAGTCTGCCAGTTCTGACGGCGAGCGAGGAGGGAGAAGGGGATGGAGAGGTCGGGGGTCGGGGTCATGCGGGAGTGGCGGACCACTTCCCTATGGCAGATCTGCTATGAGACAGGGAGGCCTTTAGTGGTGTAGTATCTGGGGGGTGTTGTTTGTTTATGGATTTCTTTTAGGGGACACAGGGCTGTGGAGGTTAGGTCTTAAAAAATATGTATAACAGAGGGCGGTGATTCGAGGGCCATAGGGGCGTGGCGACGCGTGTTAGCAGGGGAGGCGCGGAGGGAGGGCGGCTACTAACAGGGCCCGCGAGTTTTTATTTGATTTGTAGATTATACACAGTGGGTGTAGTGACTGAGGGGAGTGCGGCCGTGACCACGGCTGGGGAGCCGGTGGCCGTTGTCTGGACGCTGCATGGAGCGTGGACGTGGATCGTGGGTACGCGAGTTTAGGCGATGCAGGGTGAGACGAGAGGGGTCGGGAGCGGGGCTGGGGGGGACGGGGGATGGTAGTCCGATCAGCGGGGGGGGCCGCGAGATCCGGTGGGGCAGTCGTTTGCCCTCAAACCGCTTAGGGGGGCGAACCAACGGCCACGGGCCCTGATTTACTGACATAAATTGGAGGTCGCTTAATATGGTAGGTTATAGAGTGTGTGATAACAGATCTGGTAGTCATTAAAATCTCAATGAGGGTTCGGCACACGCCACGGGTGCGTGAGGAGCTGAAACTTCGTAGGATAGGCACCCTTTCGATCGTACGTTTTTTGAACGGGTACTTTTGGGGTTGTAAAAGACCCGGGCATTGGACTACAGGGGACACAATTGTGACTAGTACGGAATTCGCATCGACGAGTCAGCGAGGTAGGCTGAAAAGGATAAATGGGATGGATTCCGGTTGGGGGGGGACGGACGAAAAGTCCCCTTTACTGCGGGGCTTGTTTGAAAGCTGGGGGGACAAAATTAAACAAGGAAGAACGAATGAGGGAGAGGGTCACAAGTGTATGCAGGGGGCGAGAGGATATTTTATAAATAGCTCCGGAGCGACGGTGAGCTCGAGTGCAGATTGTATTAAGAATACGATGGCCGACGGGGAGGCGTGTTATAAAAACAAGTCAAGCAAATTGTCTTACAGTACTCGCGAAATGGTTTTCAGGCCAATTGTATTAGCCGGTAGCGATAGCGTGAGAGGAGTTATCAGCAACTTTGTATTGAAATAGACTCCCGTAAGGGATGTTGATCAACAAATTTGTATTAAAATACGCCAAAGTTAGTCAGATC